>VCJM01001267.1:7568-17770 GCA_024139495.1 Backusella sp. ASU-2019c | reverse complement strand
TTTTCAATTCAGTTTACTGGCGGCATTGCATGCTATATTAGAAACTACTTGATTTTTTTTTTGATAATATATAGACTAATGTATTCCTTGCGTCATTTTATCAAGATATTTTAAAAGTTAGTGCGTCAGTTTATGTGTGTAATGGAAAATATTGCCAATATACTGATGCGCTCTATGAATATCTCTTACAGGAAAAAGCCTAGAGTCGATCAATTTAGTCGCTTCAAGCCCGAGTCTTCTTTTTAATTATCATTTTGAAACACTGTATATGGCGCTTATTAACACGTTGATCATCTAATTGATTTATCCTTCTACACACAATATATATGTATAAAAGAACTTATTGAGAGGCTATTCTAAAACCATTATTTGTTCCTTTGGAACTAGCAGTATTTTTATCAGTTATTTCTCCAATAACTACTGTCAATAATAGTGAGTTCTCGGCTATTAGAACCATTTATGGTATATATATAGTATCTGTTGGTATCGGCAAATCGAGATTTCAGATATATTGAATATATTAGTAATCCAATAGCAAATGTGACACTATCGATTACATGCATATAGATGGTTTATAATTACTAGAAAAAGGTGCGTCAATTTCTACAAATAGTATATGAGGATGTCACCTTAATTTCACCCATGGTAACTCCTTGGGGTGCACCAATAAAATGCCAGAGTCATTCTACTTTGATAATAGAGAATGAATAGATTCCTCATAATGGATTATCCTGGGTTCACGGTTCAGCTGTATTTTATCACTGTTCTTCAGCACACGTTGTGGCATACCTCATTTGCATTGTTTTACTTTTGTCCAATGCAGCTGAAAGCTAGATAGCTGATATTGATGATCTATGTTTATAAGCAGGTCTAATACTTGTGGCATTTACTTTCTTTCTGTTACATTCGAACGTGTATTTAAAGCGTTTGTTTTATGCAATCGATATGGTGAATTTAGCATGAGGATACAAGTTTTCTAATGGTAATACTCAGTTATACTTTGACATGTCAATTGATTTGCCACATCTTATTTAAGTGCAGACCGAAGTTCCTCCCGGTGTGGTTATTTTTATTACTCTTATTTTTTGGGTGGATCCGCTAGACATTGTAAAGCATGATTAAATTGTATTGGAAAAACAAACTTTTTCTTGATTATTTTAATATACTTTTGTTTTGTCTTCTAGAAACTCTTAATATATATATAATGATCAATCCATGTAATAAAGTTATAACTATACTTATATATATGAATGTGATTTGATAGATTTTTTACATCTAATTACACGAATTAAAACTTGATCATGAATGAGCATAAATATGGGTTTGAATAGCACATTCGGGCATTGTGCTTAATGTGGTATATGTATCGAAACAGACCAAAAAAATGGTTCCATTGACCTATTTGCTCCATGGTTAGTCGCGACATATTCCAAACACCAAATTTAAACCATTATATACCGCCAGACCTAGATAAATGCATACATCCCAGCATGTAGACCATAAAGTAAGCAAGTAGAATGGACTTGTACGTGGATGGGATAAATGCATATTGCATAGCAAAAAAGTCGGTATAGTCTATGCGTTTTGTCGAGGTCAGAATGCATATGATAATCATCACTTTTATATCTTTATTTCTGAGTATAGCATTGACATGACGAGTGAATGATAGTTCGGAATAAACATACATTCATCTACTCTTAAATGATAATTAGGGATGGAATAAAAACGGTCCAGCTTGAGGTCGAAATTATTCCATCATGTCAAAAGTAATCTGTATGCTCTTATTAGGGAATTTTTTTTACAATTTCTTATCGTGGTGAGGCACTTATAGCAGCGATATAAATACTAGGCATCTCTTTTTCATTTTTTTTTTCTTTTAAATAAAAATAATTACCAGTAGTATCTATTTTAAAATGAAAACAAATTCCTATTCAAAATGGATAGATCAGTATTCTTTACCTCTAGCCATTACTGTGGGTGTGACTACAGCATTGTACAAGACATACCGTTCCATTTATGCTGATGACGCATCAGAGAGTAGCAAGATACCCATCCCAAAGCCTTGTTACCCTTATGTTGGCCATTTGTTCACACTGGGCGAAAATGCAGGCAAGACGGTGTCCGAGTGGCACAAGCAATATGGACCCATCATTCAATTGAAGCTTGGTGTACAGGATTGGCTCTTTATAGGCGATCCCATCCTTGCGCACAACATGATGAAAAGAAATGAATGTTCTGGAAGACCACAAAATGCATATGTGCACAGAAAATCGGACTGTCAAGGTGTTGGCTTTGCACAACCCAATGAGCACTGGAAAAAAGTAAGAGCTGCAAGTAAGTTGATTCGATTTTTCCCCTCTCTTTTATGACTTAACATGAAATACAGTGCAAGAGGTTTTCTCTTCAAAATCAATTGATCAGCATGTCGACCAATTTCAACACGAGGCGGACAAAATGACAGACTTGCTCCTTGAAGAGATGGACAGAAACAACCAAGTGAATCCTCATGCTTATTTTCAGTTTTATGCCACAAACATAATTTGGTTCATCTGTTCTGGAAACACCACAGATGCATTGGATGATCCTTTTATTAAAGGTATATTCAAAACAAACATGTATGCCGAAAAAGCCCTGTCGATTGAAAGTAACCTAAAGGATTTCGTTCCATTGGTCGCCCCCTTTTACGACTCGGTGGAAGCCCAACGAGAATATGATCAAGTGTATGTCGAGGTCAAATTGCCGCTTTACAACAAAATGGTGAAAGAAAGTACGAAAACGGAGCCTCCCAATCTGGTACAAGTGCTGCAGCGCGAATTTCCACAAAAAGACGTTGCTGCCATTCTTGGTAAAGTGGACACTAGAAAACAATGTATATACAAAACCATGTATTTTAAACTTCCCTCCTTTTTTTTTTATTTAAAAATTATAGGTGATGTATATGCTGGTGCATTAAATACACCAACAGCTACTTTTAGTTGGATGTTTGCCATATTATGCAATCATCCCGAGATTCAAGATAGAGCATACAAGGAAATCTCCCAATTTGTAAAAGAAAATGCTAGACTGCCCAGCATTCAAGATAGAAGTGCCTTGCCTTATTGCTGGTCGGTAATAAAGGAATCATTTCGATATATTTCGATTGGTGATTTTGGTATGCCCCACCGGGTCACTAGTGATTGTAAGTTTCTAAAAAGTATCGTCCCGTATCTCTTTTTTAAATTAATATCTATATTTAATAGTCAAGGCTTATGGCTACATGATACCCAAAGATACCGTCATTGTATCCACCTATGATCATATCCATCGTGTTACGGGTCAATACACAGACGCAAATACATTTGATCCTGAGCGATTCCTACATGACGATAAAAGCATGTCTGCTTCTGCCAATGGAAAACCAGAAGAGCGTGATCACTTTCGTTATGGTTGGGGACGTAGAATCTGCCCAGGCATTTATGTGGTAAAGTATATACATTTATCTTATATAACGTAAAAAAAAAAAAAAACTCACTCTGTCGATTTTAGTCTGAAATGGAAACTTTCTGTGCCTTTGTAAGTGTACTTTCTCGATGTAAAATTGAGCCTGCAACAGATGCATCCGGAAATAAAGTATGGCCTGATATCAAACAAGGTGTTTACCAAGGTCTCACCAACCTGCCCAAACCTTACAACTTGAGATTGATTCGTCGATAGGATACATACTTATCAGGAAAAAAAAAAGAAAAAGCGAATTCAGTGATATGCAAAGTGAATAAAGCCGAAATTTCTCAACTCTTAAAGTCAACATTTTTATTTCTTTGTAATATATAATAAAGTAATTTTGATTATTAAATTATTAAATTATTAAATTAATAATGGTAGGTTTTTGTGCATCTAATTCATCATCTTATCATAAATCACCATACTCTCTATTAAGTATCGATGCATGAAGGAGCAAATGTTTTCCATTTTATTTATTTATTTATTAATAGAGAAGGATGATGATGAAGCAAAATGATAAGAGAAAAATAAAAAAAAAAGCGAATATATATATATATATATATTTAAGAGAGGTTACCCTTGCTTATGCCATGGTTTCAACAATGCTAAGAAGAGTGGCCTTATCCAACGGGATATAAAAGAACTCTGTACCATCCAGTGATTTTTTAGTCGAGATGATTTTATGATCTCTAAACTCGGTCAGTTCCGTTCGAAGCGTCAGATCATTCGACACATAGAAGCCCTCACGACACTTTTGGTAGTACTGGCTATACGACAAGCCGACGCTTTCATTGGCACGCCCGTCCATGTTGGCCATCTCCATCTCCAGGAGCTGGTGCTCTGCCAGGATCTTAAAGACACCGCGTGCATTTGTGGTGAGGGAGGCCAGCACATACTGGACGCCTCGAGAACCGCCGACCTCGCCGGATCGAATCAGCATCGAGTTTTCAAAGCTGGTCTCGACAAGGTAGTCCTCAAAGGTGGTGATGTCGTGCCAGATCCAATTGAAACGGCGTGACTTTGCATTGTCCCAGAGCAGGCCTGCATTGATGTGATCGACTGAGGCAATCATGTGGATGTTGGGGCACGAGGCCAGCATGGAGAGCGCGCTCTGGGCACGCTCGTTGCGTAGACTGGCGCCGTCCAAGTTGTGCACCACAAGGTAGAGACACTCGTATTCGCGCTCGTCTTGCTTGAAGTAGTCGCAGATGTAATTGATATGGTCCTGGATTTGGCCCGGTCCCGTGTATTCAAGCACGCCTGCGGTGATTTTCAACAAAATGTCCTTGATGCTGATGGTAGGGAAGTAGCCGTTGACGACAATCAGGGGACCGTCCGTCAGCACGTCTCTTGAAAAGTCGTTGAGCAGGTTGCGCTTTGAGCCATAGCCATAAAATACAATGTTGAATCCAGACTGCAGCTCAAACTGCCACTGGGCGAAATTCTCTTTGTGGAAACAGGAAAGCTCTTGGATTTCATTGTTGTGTTTTTTCGGTGCGTTTTGGAGTAATTCATGGAACTCTTGTGGCTCCAGCACCTGCAATTGTGAGAGTGTGTTGTTGGATGTTTTGGAGCTGCCATGGAGGTCTTGAAAGTAGCGTTCGTAGCCATCTGGTTCTTCAAATGCTGATTTTTTGGCCTTCTTTCGTAAACCCTCATAATCTTCTTCGTCTTCGTCTTCTTCGTCATCGTCTTGTTGGTTCTCTTCGTCGCTTGAGCTATTTGCATCCTCCTTTAGAGAGGCCAGTCTTTGTTCTATCCTCTTTCGATTCATGGTGCCAGTATTTTTCTGTTTTCTTGTTGTTGTTTTGGTGGTAAGGGAGCCTCCTTTCTTTTCGTTATAAAGCGCCTTTCCCATCATGGTGGATGTTGATTTCTTTGATAGTTGTTGGAAACTAAACATGTCTTTTCCAGTTGCATGGTCAATATTTTCCTTATCATGGTCGACTGCTGGTTTATATCGTGTGTCTTCAATAGAATCTAGTTCGATTTTCTTTCTCTTTTCATTTTCTTTTTTATTCACTGTTAAGCCGAGATCCATTGTTTGTGGTGCTCGCTTTGGTTTCTTGTGTGTTTTAAACTTTTGAGCAAGTTTTTCCTCCTTGTTTGCAATTTCTTTTGATACAATGTTGAAAATGTGAATGGGGATTTCTTCGTCTGTTTGTGTTTTAACGTCCATGATAAAATGATGTGTGTGTGTGAGTAAAATGGTGGTGAAATTAAAAAAAATAAAACAAACGAATAAATAAATAGAAATGTGTGGGACGTGACGTGGTTTTCTCTCTCTTGCATTTTTTAAGTCTTGACCCAGTGCTTCTTGGATTAGAAGCACCAGCTGCATGAATATACTAGGTAAGAGATACTTGGGTTAGTTGTTATTCCATGATAAAAACACTCCTTTTTTACGCATTCAGCTCTTCTTTTACATTTCTAGTTCTTCATCAAAATATATAGACCTTGATGGCTCATGTGATCCTTACTTAGTTGGTCTTGCTATCATGACTATACTGATATTCATAGAGAGGATAGTGATAACGATGGTAGTCATGTCAAAGTGTACTATTGTAGATGTGCTGCTGTTATAATCATCATCATTGTAATTGGAAAGATAATGTGGATACAGACGGTCCCCGTCCGTTCCACGCTGAGATTGAATGATACGCGAGGCTTGTTATATATATTTCTAATGTTTATTTTTTTGGCTAGTCATCGCGCGTATTTCCTGTACTGTACATAGAAACAAACACAACATGTCGACCATACAAATAGAGAAAGAAGAGTAAAACAAAAACAAAAATAATAATAATAAAAAAATGACAGCAGATCCATTAAAGAATATTGCTTTAGTGTAGTCAAACTTATTATACAGTTTATGCGTGAAAACAATCTACCACAATCCTTAAAGTCTTTGGAACGAGAAACCAATCTTACGCTGAACACCATTGACAATATAGAAACATTTTTAGACGATATCAAACACGGTCGCTGGGACACAGTATTGAAGCAACTGCAACCCTTGACCATTGAAGACGAAAAGTTGTTTGATCTTCATGAGCAGGTAAAACACTTTTTTAATATAAAGAAAACAAAAGACTAAACCATTATCAAGATTGTATTAGAATTGATCGAAAATGATGAAATAAGTGCAGCACAAATCATGCTGAGAAGGTCCAATATACTACGTTTAATGAATGAGGAATATCCAGAACGATACAGCCTGATAGAACGTCATTTAGATGCACCCACTTCTGATTTATATCGAGGCACAACCAAACAGGAAAGAAGACTTGCTATTCGCCAACGTAAGAAGAGGATCTAAGACACTTGTTTATTTATTCACTGTCTTTTAAAATAGAACTAGAACAGGAAGTGTCCACCGTACCCAGTAGTCGGCTCTTGGCGCTTCTCGGCCAGAGCTTAAAATGGCAACAGCAGCAGCAAGGTGTTGTGGTGCCCGGTTCCTCCTACGACATCTTCAGGGGCACGGTCCCCGTCCAAAAGGCCGAAGATGATGCCTTTATCAGCAACCATTACGTCTCCATCAAGTTCCCCGGAAAGAAAACCTATGCAGAATGCGCGGCGTTTTCCAAGGACGGCACGTACCTCGCTACCGGTTCCATGGATGGGTTTATCGAGATTTGGAATTATTTGACGGGTAAATTACGGAAGGATTTAAAATACCAGGCAAAGGACCGTCTCATGGCGATGGACAAGGCCGTGCTGTGTCTCGAGTTTAGTCCCAATAACGAGCTGCTGGCGTCGGGATCCATGGATGGCAAGGTGATTGTGTGGAGGGTCCAGACAGGGCAGCGTCAACGCATCATCTCGCCCGCACACACTGAGGGCGTGACCTGTGTCTGCTTTAGCAAAGACAGCACCCAGATTGTGAGTGGATCGCACGATCAGACGGTGCGCATCCATGGTCTGAAATCCGGCAAGATGCTCAAGGAGTTTAGAGGCCACACGTCGTTTGTCAATGCCGTCGTCTACTCGTCAGACAGCGCACGCATCCTGAGCGCAAGCAGTGACGGCACGCTCAAGATTTGGGATGTCAAAACAACCGACTGCTTATACACAGTGACGCCCCAGCCCAAGCTCGAAAAGAACGAGCTCAACCCGGTGGGCGGGCTTGGCAGCGCCTCTGTCCAGGCCATTGTGCCTGTGCCGCGCAAACAAGACCACTACATTGTATGCAACAAGACAAACACCTTGTTTTTGGTGTCGCTACGTGGCCAGATTGTCAAGACGTATACGCACAACAAAAAACATGATTTTATTACGGCTGCTGTGTCAGCACAAGGGGATTATATTTATGGTATATCGGAGGACTCGGTGCTGTACTGCTTTCAGTTGGCGACAGGCGCTGCGGTGGGGAATTTCAAGATTTGTGAGTCAGAGATTGTTGGTATGGCAAGTCATCCTCTTGCGAATATATTGGTGGTGCATGATGATGCTGGACATGTCTATTTCTATAAAGCGTAGTGATAATAATAAAGTATATATATATATAATGAGATATAGTAGTAATAGTAAGAAACAATTGGGGGGGGGTAAATGAGTAGAAAAGTAAAACAAATAGGGGCAAATAGGGCAAATAGGAAATGAAGCAAATCTATGTATATAATCTTTTGATACACGTGCGTGTGTATATATAACTCTAATCCTGATCATCCTCCTCTAATCGAATTCTTCCACCACTCCACCTTGGCACAGCCTGTCCAATCCCTCTAGCATGCTGTATCCACGAGTATAATCGAATGGTGCCATAGTATACATTCCGGGTGGTGTCACGAATACCATATCGGGTATTTGTCTCTAGGTATATTTCCAAGCTGATGCTGGTCAGGATGATGACGGTATAAAACATGGCGTTGCATCCGTATCGTTCATAGATGACACCACCCATCAAACTACCTAGTCCTGCACCAATGCCTGCATACATTGCGGCCAACACACCTAATATGAAGTAATTTGTCAATACCAAGCTACCCTTTTTAATAACCTGTTTCTATAGTCACCTTGAGAGGTTGCCTGTAATGAAGGAGGTGCCAATTCATCTGCTTGAACCACACCCGCACCCCAAAGAGCTGAAAATGCAATGCCATTCAATAAGTGAAGTCCAAGTGCAACACTAGCACCGGTTGGACCTTTGGGTATAATGGTATATGCAAATACACGGATGATGGTGAGAACATGACCCAGGATGATGAGGCTCTTGATGCCAAACAATCGAATGAGCTATATATAAATAAAGGGGTTAATAAGCCTATCATCACATACACACATTATATACACAGAAACTTACATCTTTGGAGTAAAAAAAGAAGAGCAGTTCGGTAGAGGAGCCAATCAGACCCGTCAATCCAACCTGCGATGAGGTTGCACCCAAATCCTGCTTCAAGTAAATAAAAAGAAAGCTCACCACCATATTCAACGACGCACCCATCAGCATCATGGTAAGGAAAAAGAGCGAAACATTGGGCTTTTTCAGCAGCTCCATCAAGGTATCGGGCTCCCTCTCGCCGGCCACCGCCCGATGATGTCGATGCGCGGGCGGGTTTGCCAGGTTGACAGCCTCAATGATGCTCGATTCGGTCGCAAACTGTATCAGGCGCTGTATTTCATTCTGACGTATCGGCGATGATTCAAGGTCGATCCCGATTTCGTCATAAGGGTCGGAGATGCTCATGGCGCTTGCGGTTTTTTTTGTTTCCAGTGGCAGTATCGAAGGTCGACTTGTGGAGGCCACCGGCTTGGGCGGCTTTGCCTTGAGGAACTGGACGGGCGCCACCACCCGCTCCGACTTGAACTGGGTGTTGCCTGCGACCAGGATAAAACACACCGCCGAGCATGCGTAAATGTAGAAAATGGCATTCATGTCACCTGTCCAATCCGTGATAAATCCAACCAGTGACGACGCAACACCGAACGAGATGGATCCAAACATGCGCTGCCTGCCATACTGGTCCTTGTTGCGTCCCAGTATTTTGAGCACCCCGCCATCCACAAGGGGTCCCACAGGCACGCCAAAGAAGGCAAAACACACCGACGTGAGGGTGACCAGTGTGATGGTCAATTGGCTTCGCTCTTGCTCCGGGCGGGACTGCACAAGCACCGAAATGCCCATGACGCTGACAATCGCCACTGTGGCAAAGGTGTGCACAATGCACATAATGTACCGATGTGTCTTTGTCTTGTCTGCAATCGTTGCCCACAACGGACAGGCAATGGCCGAAATAAACGGTGCTAGTAAAAAGGAAAATTTATCAGTTGTTGTTGTTTCTATATCAAAGTGGTCATGGTGTTTTACCAATGGCAACAAGTAAGCCAATCTGGTTACTCTTGAGTCCCAACTCTGAGGCATAAAATAGTGCCAAATATACAGGTGCTGAACCTTGACATGCAAATAAAAATGTGTATAGTAGTTTAGGTGCGATATAGGGCATAGAATGGAAAATAGAATGGAAAAGAAAAAGGAAAATGTCTGTATTTTTTTTTTTTCCTTTTTTCGTACTTGCAAAAAAAATGTTTATCCAATCAAATGAACATTTATGTGGAGAGTGTGTTTTGGGGGAGATAAGGTTTATGCGTTGTTATCAATGATGCCGACATGTCATTTGTTTAGTGCTAAAAGCACACCTTCATACCATTAATCAGCCTTGGCAAACGGTAATAACAATAAATTGAACATGCGTTCTTACTGGGCTAGAATCAGCGTCAAG
>VCJM01001263.1:32476-49436 GCA_024139495.1 Backusella sp. ASU-2019c | reverse complement strand
ATTTTTTTTTTTTTTTTTTTTTGTAAGATTATACTCAATTGAATAAAACATACATCTTCCACAAGTTTTCCTGCTTCTACTGCCCATTTAAAAGTGTCGACTCCTCCTTGGTGTCGTTCCTTTCGACTTTTTATAGCCTAAAACAGATGATGTTATATGTTTGCATGTATATTGCTGTCTATGATGATCATTCTTACAACGTCTGATTTACTTCGAACAAAGAGTACAGGGATCTTGAATTCTTTTGCCTTTTCTGCAATGTCAATATCGTGTTTCATCACCCTATTATATAATCAATCAATCATTCCTTTTTTTTTTAAAGTCATATGATCCCTTTTTCTTACCTATCTCCCAAAACAAGAACAAATAAATCAAATGCACAAAGAAAATTGTTTTCAAAATAGGTTTCTGGAGGATGACTCGTTGTTCCTACACCGGGCATATCCCAGATATGCATTGAAACCAAATCCGGATGCTGATAGGACAATGGAATGGATGTTGTTTCCACTTCTCCTACTTCGGCTGCTTTTTCATCATTGTCTTTTATTCCCATTATGGCATTTACAAGTGAGCTCTGCAATAACAGCATCAACAACAAAAAAAAAGAGAAGATCAGGAAGGTTATTATTTATGCTTTAATTAACAAACATGGTAGCTTACCTTTCCGCTGCCCGCACATCCTATCACTGCTACATTATAATGTAATCGCGTGTCCAAATGTATGCTTTCTTTAGCTTCTTTTAGTATTTCAGGGTCTATGGGAAGTGGTGTTGGTGGCTTTTGTTGAAATGCAAACTCTAAGAGTCCCCAAACAGCAAAAAAGGGAGACAGTGGCCCTAAATATACATTTAGAAAAAAGAGAATGTCGGTATAATCCATGGTGTTTTGATTTTTTTCTTTTGCTTACATGCTATTACGCCTAAAAGACCTCCAATAGCACTGTCGACAATACGATGCCCTGTGATATCCGATTCATGGAACATATAGGCGTTAAGAACAGGATAAGCAACAATCACCATGGGAATAGCCAAAGAAGAAACTTTTGCCTTTGTAAATGTATCTGAAATATCTTCATAAAGTGAGGATGCGTCATCGTTGCTGTCGCCTGTTGATTTCTTTTTTCTAAAAAATGATCTATTCTTTGAAGAAATCGCTTGTCCCATTATTGTTATTTATTATAGATTTTTTAAAAAAAAAAATAGAGAGAGAAAGAGAAAAAAGAAACCACGATAATTTTTTGTTTGTATATAAATAAATAAGTGATGTAACATGAAATGCCTCAAAAGGAGAAGTGTTGTGATTGCTATTTAAAATAAGAAATAAACCGATTGATTACAAAATGATGATTTTACCTTGTGATGGCGCATCTTTATTTTGGCTGAAGATCTCCATTTAATATTACCCATTCTTTATTACAAAACTTGGCTCACTCCAAATAATGCAAAAAAAAAAAACACTTCTGTGATTTCTTTCTCTTTTATTTGATACCATTCAAACCACGTGTTTTCTAGTTGCTCTTTCTACTTAAAATACTAGATTCGACTTCATCAGCGTTTCCTATGAAGCGCTCCTTTTCTATTCAGAATCATACAACGCGTGTTGAACATAATAAACAATTCCCCAAACTAATTCCAGCCCACTACATTTAATAGCATAGCATTTGCCCCCCTTTGTTTTCTAAATAGGCGAAAAAGTGTTGTATATGATAATCTGATGGTTTTTACTATACATTCTATTTTATTATGAGAATCCATTTACGCCAATTTTTCGTATTCCTCCTTTGTAACATATCCTTCCAACTGCACACTTGTTTCCTCTGAACGCGGCATAATGACTGCAATGAATCCGGTATCCATGGCGTTGCTGTGTAAGAGATCTTCGTTTTCGAGTCGATCATTCAGCTCAAGGAGCTTGCCATCCATCTGTGCTTTCACATGTCCAACAACTGTTTCCCCATTCTTAAATTCAACAAGCACTGTATCTGCTTTAACCTTTTCTCCAATAAGACTTTTATTGAGCACGATGGTTGTGTATTCTTTGGGTGGCTCGACGATACCCAGCACGCAAATCTTATTTGGCGACTGACGGACATAGACGTTACTTGAAAGTGGATCTTCCGACTTGTCAATGACTTTAAAGTGAAGAGAATAGTAGAGTGATAAAAAGGCTGTGGGGTCGTTGTTCCAATCCTTTGTAAGATTGTAGAATTTACTTGCGTCGTAAGGTGGGGTTTGGTCTGCCATTGTATTTTAATGAAAAGGAATAGTAAGGGAAAAGAGTATTTTTTTATTGAAAATGTAAAATTGAAAATTGCCAAAATGAACTCAGCCACAATCACCAGCACTCTAATAATAATTTGATGTTAAGATTATGCGTGTTGCTATTTTTCATTTTAAAAAACTTACAAAGGAAATAATCACCTTCGGTAGAATTCTTAGTTCGTTCATGGTATACTTCATATTCATTCCATAGTCTTTTGTTCTGTTGTTCGTATTTTGCCTTATCAGCGATGTAGTACACATAATCTGGATTGTTTTTATTATCCAGCTTTTCTTCAGTGGAGCACCAGAACAACTCAACTTCTGCTACTACAGCTAAAATGTGGCATTAATAAGCATTCGCAAAGAGTGCATTTATTTTAATCGAAATATAAAGTTTACCAGCCAAATGATGTATCTTATTAAAATTAATCAAAACTTAGTATACTAAGGTATGTAGCGTTCTTGAATACTTACCAATTCCTTCTTCCTCTTTTCTGAATTTCTCCAATAGCACCCGACATAAACGCGCTATTTCAATATAAAATATCATGTTAATTGCATTTATTAAGCTATCTATGCTACTCAGGGAAACTTACATAATCATGTTGAAGAAAATCAAACAAATAATGAATGAGAACAAAATAGCCAGAATTGTAATCATTGTATTGTTACCAGCGTCACCATCATTTATTGGATCCCATACACCATATATAAAAAACCAAACATCTGCAAATGCTTTAAATGCATTTGTAAAATCATTCTGACTGCTAACATCACCAAGAGTAACCTCCACTCCATCTATGCTGTTGTTTTGAGAGCTTGAATTACCCAGTATCCCTAAAAACTCTTCTTGGAATTATTTATCGTCTTTCTGTCGAAGTAATACGATGAACGTATGCGTAAATGCAAATACCACTGAAAAGAATGCCCCCATAAATGGCATCGTTTTTAAAGACATTTGAATAATAAGCTCTAGGGTTGTTCCCTGAATAGTTTAAATGAATAAGTAACTTTACGACCAAGCTCAAAAATAATTAGACTACTTACAAATGTATAAAGTGCTCTTAATCTTAATATTCCATGCGCCCATAGTATGAGGGTAGTCGTTGACCTAATTTCATTCTATATATTTTTATAACAAGATGTCTAAGTTTAGTCATTTATTTTTACTTTTAAAAGTATATCGCAACTTACAATGTAATTTGCATTTGTACGAAGCAGAACAAAAGAGTAAATTGACATTATTAGGGCAGCCCAATCGATTAAATTGTAAAAGCTCATGTACGCTGGTATGTTGTTTGAAAACTGTCTTATTTCTTGCACAATGAGCAGGAACCAAGTCATAAGCATGATGGCGATAGTTACAAGATGCCCTAATTGAGAAATGGGCTCCCCAGGATTATAACCAAAAACTTCCTCAGGAAAACCAACACCAACTGAAAATGACATATAGAAAATGGCATATGCAAAGAGAATCCATAAAAAGCGTTGTCTTGCAAAGGTATTCCATTTGTAAATTGTCAGAGTCTCCATTACTATGTCACCTTCAACAAAAACATTATTAAAAGTTTTACTGGATGCAATGTGGGTAAATGGACTTTCTGAAGTTACGAAAAAGGAGCTGGCACTTGAGGATGGTGTATGTCGATTGAAGCTTGGAAGGGGAACCACACAAAGTACTTTGCTATCTGAAACAAATAAATCTCCCGTTTCAATCGACTCTTGGTAATAATTAGAGTCGTAGTCTTCTTTAAATACTTCTGCACATGTTCGAAGGAAATGAGTTGCCCCTTTCATAATTCCATACTCTTGTAATTGATTTCCATGAAATTTGAACCACGTAGAGGGCTTGGTAGGTTTTACATTTTCTTGCATTTTGTTACCATCGCAAAATGTGAATGGCAGCAAACTTTCTGGGAATTTAATCAAAAAACTTCTCTCGAAATATTCTCGAACGTCGTTCATATTAACGCCATGTCCAACTGATGCAGGGAAATAGGATATCATCTGAATACACTTCGAAAGTATATCTATGATATTTACTGTTAAATTATTCTGTATTACTTTATATAACATTGTTCAAATATTGTTTTTACCAAATCGCTTTTTCTTTTGAAAATATAGAAATAAGTCTGTAATTGCTTCCATATTCCTGAAACTTGTTTTTAGGGAATCCCTCAATAGGTAGTAGAATAGAAAGAAAAAGAAATCCTTGTCTGTTTCTGAAATAACGGTAAGGATGTTTACCCACTGTTCACCATATCGTTTCATATCTCCTGGTACTTTTTTATGGTTTACGTATTGTAAAATATACACAGTTTCTGGATGGCCTATTATGTTGATCTGTGTTTGGATGTTATTCGTATTCAATTTTTCTGCACTATTCAGTAGAATTTCCTTGGCATAATTGCGGCCACAAGATATACTTGATAAAATATACAGGGAGTAGCTTCCTGACTCTGTGAAAAAGTAGTCTGTATTTTTGAACCTGTTGAATAAGGTATCAAATATTTTTTTCGTTTTATCGAGTAGATACTCGGCAACCTTAAACTTTAAGTACATTTAGTTTTTTCACCAGAAAATAGAGTTATATTTATAATTGTTTACCTCACCCTTATTTACAATAGTCTGAAGATAAAAAAGTGCGTAAATGGTACTTTCGAAATATTGAGATTCAGCAGCATCGAGATTCTTTGAGAATTGGTCAATCAGTAAACTAGCCTCCTTATTGTTTTCGCTGGCTGGACTATCCTCTTGCTTGGCTGTTATCGGTGCTTCTTTAATGCTGTCGTTGCTATTATTCCTATCCTTGTCTCCATGGCCAGACATATTAGTTTCAGGTATAACTTGAGTAGATCCTTCCATAGGTAGAAACAATTCATCAAAATAGTCACTGGGTTGTGAGGTACCGCCTGATTTTCGACGTAATATTGTGTGGCCTGAAATATCATTTATGTTGAGGTCAGCATTAATGATGGTAATCATATTTTCATAACCATTATCGAGTGGTCGATTTATATTTTTTATAGCTTTATAGTAAATTCGTATGTATACCAGTTCCTTTTCGTAAAAGCCGTTGAATGAAAAACTTGGTCTTGAGCTAGGTACTGATTTGAAAGCATTATCACGTTTCTCTACAGAACTATCTCTAATAGGTTCAAGTCGCCACATTTGCACCGAAAAATAGCCAAAAAGTAAAATATATTTGTTGCCATTATAATCCAAAATAAAGCGTTTCAATTGGTGTTCTGAACTTTCTAGATCAAAGACTATGTCATTTTTTATGAATTCTGCTGCAGAAGATATTTGAGCCGGACGGTAATTTGCCTTTGGCCTCCACTCCTTCCAGTTATTTTTTCCACTGTTGTGTTTAACTTTTACGCCTCCTATAAATACATCGAAGGAATGGCGTTCTAGTAAGTCATTGTTGTTGGAATTAAAATATAGCACTGTGAGGCAATCTACGTTACGAGGAACAACAAAAATAATCGGTCTTCGCTTTATATCTGTTTGTAATCCATATTGTTTGCTGAATTCTAGTCTCTTTTCAGCAACATTCCATAGTTCAGAAAACGGACACCCTTTTTTCGCTGCATTGTTGTTGCTTAATGGTAGTAGCTGGCATACATATCCCGAAAAAATTAAAAACTTATCATCGAACTGAAACGAGGCATCATCGATAATAAGTTTTCTATTGTCAGGTCCAATTCTGTAACGCTGGAAAAGTCGTCGCCAAGTTCTATTTTATGTAACATTACTCCAGTTTTCATAGAGTATACTCTGAGATTCCAGAAACCCGTTTCAACTGTGGCAACGTAATTCTGGCTTTCCGATATTGCTATAATGGCTTCTGAGGTTTCCAATGTGATAGAGGCAGCTGGTTCATTGTTCCCTGGTAGACATAGTCGCTGTCTGTGATCATCGCATACTTCAATCAGAATCTTTCTTCTTATGAACTTTGTGCAATAAGATAACTCTCGTTCATTTACTAATTCTGGTGATTGTAGAGATGAGAAATTGCTAGATGCACTCCCGTACGAAGCGTGAGGTAAGCGGTGATCTCCAAAAAGAAAGTTTTTGGTGCGCCAAGTCAATTCGAAATTAAAGTTGAATAGGCAGATATGTTCATCAGTTACCAGAAGCATCCCATTACTTGAAAACGTTGGCCTTGTATAACGGAATTTTTTAGATACATCCATTAAGTTCGGTGTCGGTGTTTCCTGTAATTGTTCAATCGGCTCGGTAGAATAAATACTAATCCAAGTAAATTTCATTCGATTAATTAAAACGGATAAGACTATATATTTTCCATTGTCTGAAATTGAAAGATGAATAAGTGAGTTTGGTGGTAAGTTACTGCCCATAGGTATACGCATTCCTTTGGTTGTTGATCCAGAATGCTTTTTAGATGGAGTTTTATTTGGTTCTGAAGAGCTGTCATAAATTTTGGAAAGGGCCATTTCTTCAAATTCGTTGGAGTCAAGTTTGGATTTATATACATGCAGCATATAATTAAAATCCAGAATTGCGAAATATTGTTGATCGCTGGTAATGTCAAACAATCTCACTCTGTCTAGTCTTGTTTTCAGGTCAAATATTAAGGTTTCTGAAGAATCTCTGGGATCACCTCTAAACAGCGTGTTTGAGTGCATCATGGTTGTGAACTCGCTCATTGGCATGCCAACTTAAATTATAATAATTAGCCTAATAAAATTATTTTCATCAATTTTTTTGAAATCTAATACATTACTTGCGATATGGCCTGACTCAGCATTTTCCATGCTGAATAATGTTAAGCCAAAGAAAAAAACGAAGATACAAAAAGGATGGAGATAAATTTTTTATAGCTGAGGCAATTATCATATGACTATGTACTAACTAAAAAGATAGATTTGTAGCACTAAAAAAATTCTGTGAACAGACCGTAAATGTAGCCACACAGTTTATATTTAATATATACCATCATCCACTAAATTGAAGTCAAATCATATTCATTGTAGAAAATAACACTAATATTACTATCGATAGAAAACTTCCAGATAGACGCTTTATATGTCCTATGGATCTTTCTCGTGCCTTAATAAACTAAATTACTCTAGGTTTGTTCCGTCCGAACTCTCATTATCATCGCGTGTATGGCTTGCACATTACACTCCACATTTTACGTTTACATCCTTTCCAGTATACCAAAAAAGGACATACTTTTTTATCCATGATACCTGTATTATTCGAAGGTATGATATAGCTTTCCAAAAATACATATCCTGACTTTTATTTTGTTATGTGAAAAAAAAAAGAGATGTCCTTTACGTTGATTTAAGGTTTTTGCTCGAATAACGGAAATGGGTATTCCATTACAAAGGAAGCAGCTATTTGATACCACACTATATAATTTGAATAGTAACAATTTTTCAATATTTTAAAGTTCGAATACTAATCATAAATGTCCTTTTAATGAAAGTTTTGGATATTTAAAAATCAATTTACTGAAAAATTCCAGTTTGTTATTATTTTATAACGTGTACGACCTTGGTTTAGTGTCACACAGAAACATATAATTAAATAACAAAACAAACAAGCAATCAACAAACAAGCTGATTCCATACTCATAAGATGACCCCTCTTTTCTTTTAATTTCAGTTGAAAATATGACTATGGAAATTCCAATTGTAAATCAACGAAAGGAAAGATATAACTTCATTGTCGGAATAGGTATTGCCCTAATACTAATAAAAAGTAAAAAATGCACATATATTCATTTTTTAAATTTCATTATGCATAGATTTAGGAGCTTATTCAACTTCTTTCTCTTTTGTTCATACTAGTAACATAAGCCATCTTATAAATGTTAACGATTGGTACATAAAACTCTTATCTATGGGTTCCTTATACTGATAGTCATTAATTGAACTCAATTTTAGGCCAAGTACAAGTAGAGATAAATTTGATGGGAGGGTAGCATCTTCAATTCTTTACCGAAATGAAGATGATGTTCCGTTTTGGGGAGGAAATGCAAGGAAAACATTTTATCGTGAAAAACAGATTTCTTCTACGCTCCTCAAGTCAAATTCTACCTCACCGATTGTAAAAATCAGCCTCCCATTCTTGGAACAAGATTAACACCCATCAAGCTGGTCTCTGATTACCTTAAGCAGGTTCGTAAACATGGTCTCCACAATATGAAAGAACATTTACGAAAGCTTAGCGAACATGCTGAAACGATGGATATATTGAATCTAGAAATGGGCTACCAGGAAAATAGTGAACTAGAAATTACCAGTACAGCCATGGTCGATATCACCAACGATCATATTCGCTATGTATTTTCATGCCCAGATGACCAAAAGGATACTGATTATCAAGTAAAAATCAAGAATGCTCTAGAGATGGCAGGAATTATTACCCCAAACGATCCTGAAGATAAACTGCGATTTATTACTGAATATGAAGCGACCGCATTTTTCTGTACGACTCTATCTAGTGAAATGAAAGTATCTCCAGATCCATATCTTGTGTGTAATATTGGCGATACTCTAGGTCTATGTACTGTTGAAGTGAGTGAGCTTCCTGAAACGGCAAAAGTAACCTTACTTGACAGTCAAGCAAGAATTTCCTGTGGAAGCCTGGAACTGGATAGAAACATGAGAGAATATTTGAAACATAACGTCACTTCTTCTCCAAAGGATGACGAGGTATTAAAAAGGTTCCATGATTGTCTTTTTGAATTTTATATTGAAAACATTAAAGTAACTGTTAGACTTAATTTCGTTGTTGAATGATTTAATAACTTTATATTATAATAGCTGTCGTTTTACGTAAATCAAGGGGATGTGTATTGTGATCTAACAGATCATATTATTACCAGTAAGACTACAATCAGGTCTAGACTGATTAATGACGGTTCAATGGTTTTTCCCTACGAAGATATGAAAAAGTACATATTTGATCCTGTAACTACCAATATTCTCCGTTATATCGAAATTGGCACGTACAAATTTGAACGAAAGATAACTGGGTTATTTTTATGTGGAACAATAGGCCAAGACAACTACTTGAGTGAACTTGCTCGTACAATGTTTGGTGGTTCAACTTTAAATATTTTTAACATTGTCGATCATTCGTACGCTGTATCCGAAGGTCTTATCATTTATGGCAGAGAGTAGCACAATACATCAGTACCTCACTTCATAAATAAAGAGAGGAAACAGAAAAACTTTGTTAGGCTTCCAGGGAATGATAATCCTCTATATAACGATGAAATATTTAATGGAACAAAGGATATGGATAATGTAGATATAGTTATTGGAATAGGTAATTCATCGCCCCCAGTGACATATATAAATCTAACTCTACACATTGACATTGTAGATTTTGGCGAATTCGAATCTAGTATGTCTTACGCACCTGTGCCTGTAGATCATCAGTACGGGTCAAGTGACCATATCAGGTTGATCAAAGATGTCAGCGGAAGGTTAGGTTACTCTTTAATGCCATTCATAAAAGTTTGTTTAAGCAAAGTATTTTATAATTAGAAAATTTCGCTACTCGAAGACTCCATCTATTCTGTACTATAGCTCACGAATGAAGTATCAAAACAAATTCGGATATTATGCCGAAGATGAAGGCTACAAATGAACAGCCGATGGTAAATTATTGCGTCACTTTAAGCCACTAGTTGCAAGAGATTTCTCTCCATACATTGATGACAAGATACTAGGAGAGATAGGCGACTCTGAACTTGTCGATGCCATATCCAACTATCTCATAGGTTTGAACAAAGAAGGTCTAAGGAATATTGAGAGCTGACTTGGAAAGAAAATAGGAAAAGATAACTTACTTTATGTTATACCTGTTCCACATCACTGGTCTAAAGAAGTCAACAATACAATGATAGCCGCTATAAAGAAATCTGAACTTGTTAAACCGGAACATTTCGATGAAAGGGTCAACATTATTACGGATGCCGAAGCAGTCATCTGCTATTGCAAAAAATACTTTGCCAATCAATTCAATATTACAATAGATCAAAAATTTATTATTTGTAATGTTGAAGAACGGAGTATCGGTATAACCGTTTTTAAAGTCATAAAAGAGAAAGATGGACAAAACAACTTAATTCTCTCTGAAGTAATATCCAACGGTTCTGGAGAATCAGCATACAACTGGATTGATGGCGAATTTAGAGAATTTATTATTACTAGATTTGAGGAATCTAACTTACGCTATTCAGCTGATGGTATAAAAGAAATATTGAATTTCTTTGTAAGACAAATCAAGGTAATCTATAATTATGTGGTTCTTTTTTATTATATGCTGATAGTTTGAATAGCCTAACTTTGAATCAGCAATTGATTCTCGTTTGGAAGACGATATCGAAATACCGCTGCCTCTGTCATGCATATTCCCTTTGATTTTGAAGATCCTAGTGGTTTGATTGTAGATGACTGTATTGTTATTCCATATGATACATTAGAGAGTAAAGTTTTTAAACCTGCTGTCGAGGCGATTATACGAAATATTTATGTACAGCTGATGAAACTTCCTGAAGGCGAGCGCCAACTAGATTCGATGCTACTTGTTGGTAACTGTGGTTTCGAATGGTATTTGTTGACGCAAATGAAGGTTCATTTTGAGGGCAAGGCAGTTGGAGCACTATATGTTGGACTACCACCGGATTGTCAACTTGCAATAAGTAGAGGAGCTGCTTCGTTTGGTTTAGAACCAATGCTATCGTCCGAAAGTTTTTCACGGCATTACTATTATTTACAAGTCAGGGATATATACAGATACCAACTCGATGATCCTGAACAGAAAGTAGTGGGATATGATGGCCAGGGATATTGCCCAAACATATTTTCGGAAGTTGTAGCAAAAGGCACTAAAATTACAAAAGGCAGTGTTTGTATCCAAAGAGTATTTGTAACATATCCACATAATCTCATTCTTGGTAAGACATGTAAAAGATCATGGTCCATAAAAACATGCTAATATATTTAATCTTGTAATTTAAACTACAGCGATTTATTCTAGCGATGAAAGTATTGCGCAAAAACCATCTCAACAAGTAATTGCCAGTTTGATATCATCTGATAAGCTACTAGTGAAAACACGAGACATTCCAGAGTTAAAAGAAGGAGACAAGATGGAACTTGATATCTGGTTTGAAATTATTGGTTCCTATATGTACGTTGATGTTTACTATGACGGGAAGGTTTTGAAACATGACACGGTGAAAATCAAGACTGTTACCAGACTGAAATATATAAGACCTAATTTGCATAGAAAAAAGCAAGAAGGGATTAAAAATTGGAAGACAGCTATTCTTTCCCTTATGAAATAATACTAAAGATGCTCTGATTCATTTAATAAAATATAAAAATAAAATGTAAACTTTCTTTAAACAAAGTGATGGTTTGAGGAATGACGATGACTTTTTGAAGATAAAGCTTTGATTTATGTAACTGCTTAATATCTAAGCTAATAAAAACAACTTGATGTGTTATAAGAGAAATGAAGAAAACAGGGTGGCTGATGCACTTTTGCGTCCTATTTTATATCAACCCATTTTTTTAGCTGGTCTATTTTAGAAATTGATGGCTTGGTGTCCGTACACTGTAAAAATACAGGAAATTAATCTTTTCTTGTCGCCAAGTTATCAAAAATGATTGCAAAGAACAGTGCTCATTTTATTATCATGGCAAGTTGGAAGAAGTAAATCGAATATTCTGACTATGAGGCTCTTCCCGTAGCTAGAACCCAAACTTCGTTATCTATTAGTGTAGTGGACCTTCTGTTGTTTCTCCCTAACGAGCTTCAAGTCAGAGCTGATGTAAGCGCAAAAAAAACAGTTATGATATGTGTTGTTCATGTAAAATTGTTTAAAAGCCTGAGTTTACCACAGAACTATCCATTCCAAAGTCGATAAAGTAGGGTATTTGGATGAAAGACAATAAAATGAAGAAGCCTCCATCATACAGTAGAGAGTAGACATTGGAATAGCCTGGAAATTGGAATACTTTTGGACGCCTTCATTCCACTCGCTTTTGACTCTTTTGATATGTAAATTAGTAGCTATCCAATCAAATAAAAAACGACACCTGGATAATGGAATATGTAATATCAAATACCCCATTATGCAGTATTCATTTTTCCAGTCTCTACTGTATACTGCTTTCATTTATCACTTCATAATGATGTGCTATTAGGGGTGAAGAGCGATAACTGTTCTAATTTATCCCAAATCCATTCGTTTGAAAATACGATTCGCTTTATAAATAATTTCTTTTCAATAAATCATGTAATTCGTACTACTCTGTTATTTTGACGACAGTCTGAGCTTATTCTACTAACGGAAACATTTACATTTGAAATAAGCTTTAAAACCAAAGTATGATTGTTGGTTTTCAAGCCCAGCCCGGTCGAGATAAAGTTTATTTTAGGAAAGCACAAATGGGTTTGGATATTTATCAACAAGTCAATGTGTGATTGAATAAGAACCATCGATTATAACAGAGACCAAAAAGAAAGGGTACAAACAATGGTGGCTAGTAACCATGGTACTGTATCAATGGTAACAACTATTTATTTTGAAATATACTCAGTTTTAACAACAGTCGTCTCACCAATGTAAAATTGTAATAGTAAAATACTATTTGATCTCTTGCTATTATTACGTATGACATTAACATAGCCTTAATAACCACTTGATAGTGAATGAATTAATGATAGAAAGGAAAGTAAAGATCAAATATAAACCAATAATCTTGTAACGCTGATTTGTTGCTCAAGGCTTTTTTTTTTTCTTTTTTTTTTGCCTCTAACCATTTGGCATTGGTTAAAAGTCAGACCCGTTGTTATATATTGTTTGTTTTCACTCTTTCACCTTTACTTTCTCTTTTTCTTTTTCTGCACTAGAATCAGTTCATCTCTTTTTTATTTTTAATCAAAGATCCTGTTTTTTATTTTTATTTGTTTATATTCTTTAAGGGGGTTGTTTGTTTGAACAAGTAGAAAGTAGAAAGAACAACAGCAATAACCAACAAACAAAAAAAAGGAAGGCAAAAAAAAAAGAAGACCAAAAGCCAAAACGAGATCTTGTTCAAAGTGAAGGGGTTATGCATACAAAGTAAGTTTATTATTTATAAAACACCTTTTTTTTTTTAAAGTAAAACTAACCTGAATATCCAAAGATCAAGTACGATTTCATTTGCATTTAGAAAGTTACCCTTTATATAAATCAGGTAGATTCAGGTTAGCCCTCTTCCCCTCACTCTTTAACTTGTAGTTTCACTTTATCCCTGCTCTTATTCTCATATATTTTACTAACCACTTTTTTAAACAATAGTTTTGGACAGACAAGCTAATTATAAATCACATCAATCAACGTATGCTTTCAGTGAAGGTTGTTTGTGCTAAAGTGGCTTCACAAGACATGTGGAATAGAATGGACAATGTTGTACACAAAAAACATGTCGACATATTTGAAAACGTATACAATAACAACACAGAAGAACAAGATGAACAGCAGGACGAAGAGGAGGAGGAGGAAGACGAATCTGAGAACGAACTTGAACAACAAACAACTTCAATACGAACAAGTCACTTTGAATTTCACTTTGAATTTGGATCAAAACGACCTCCACGAGACAGCCTTGCATATACACAACAAGAGGAGGACTCTGGGGATGATGACGAAGAGGAAGAGGGAGAAGTGCGGTCTATAAAGGAGGAACAATACGATGACATGGAAGAGAATGGACGTCTAGAAAAGTACATAGAAGAAGAAGACGAGGATGAAGAAGAAGAGGATGAAAGGGAAGAGTATAATGCATGGCAAGGTGAGTCACACACACACATTTTATTTCCTTATTGTATACATTATACAATTAAGGGCATAAAATAAAAAAAAATTACAATATATAGTCTGTATTTTATTACACACATATTAATAAATATAATATCACTTTTATATTGCTATTATTATATCCACTCTTTTATAAAATAATTAAGAAAAAAATGTCATGGAAGATTCAACAGACTTACCATCTGTCACCCCAGACGCTTTGCGCACCTATGAAAACATCACGTCCAACATTTATATTGGCTCAGCAACAGGAAGATCCATGGCCGAAGAGAGCATGCCGTGCGAATGCAAGTATGATTCCGAACTAGATGATCCCACCGAGGCATGTGGCGACGACAATCTGTGCATCAACCGCATGATGTTTATGGAGTGCATTGTCGAGGACTGTCCCTGTGGCCGACTGTGTCGCAATCGCCGATTCCAACTGGGCCAGTATGCAAGAGTAGATGTGATTCTCACTCAGAAAAAGGGTTTCGGTTTAAGGGCGCTCGAGGACCTACCAACGTAAGTCTATTATTCTTATTATTGTTTGTTTGTGGTTTCTATAGCAACAGGACCTTTTATTTATTTATTATTTATTTATTTATAGAAATACGTTTATTATGGAGTATATTGGTGAAGTGATTCCACAGACTGAGTTTATTAGACGCACGAGAGAATACGATGCAGAAGGATACACGCATTATTACTTTATGACTTTGAAGAATGACGAGGTAAAGAATAGAAAGAGAGAGATGTGTACATATTTATTCATATTTTACATGCAATCGAAACAGATCATTGATGCTACAAAAAGAGGCTGTTTAGCACGCTTTATAAACCATTCTTGTAATCCCAACTGCGTCACACAAAAATGGGTCATTGGTAAAAAGATGAGAATCGGCATCTTCACAAGTAGGTTTATTGAGGCAGGGGAGGAGCTGACATTTGATTACAAATTCGAGCGCTATGGCGCAACTGCCCAAAAGTGCTATTGCGGTGAACCCAACTGTAAAGGCTATATTGGTGCCTCGGACGAAAAGACCAATCATAGCAATAGCCATCGTCTCAATAACATCATTATAAACCCCTGTGATGATGATGACGATTCGTCCGATCCATCTGACGAGGACGATCATGCTCCAGAGGAAGACGACGACCTCGATGTCCTGTCTACCGCAAGACGCCATCAGCCTTTGGAAGACCCGCAGCAAGTCCGCTCCTTTGTTAAACGCATGCTAAACTCGGTGGGTAAGCCCCGTTTGGTGAATAAGCTACTGATGCGCTTAAAGGCAACAAATCCAAACAACTCGGTTGGAAGAGAAGTATTGAAAACAATTGTGAGGTTGCATGGTCTAAAGATGCTCAAGTTTTGGCTGGGTGAATGGAAGAACAATGAAATCATTGTTAAAAAGGTGAGTTGGTGTCTTTTCAAGAGAAAGGGGAGGATGAACCTTATAAATATACTTATGCGTATATGACATAGGTTCTTCAAGTATTGGAAGTGCTACCTTTGGCAAATAGAAACGGGCTAGAAGATTGCAAGATGTTTGACATTGTTGATAAAGTCACAGATCATGACAACCAAGAAATCAGCCAACTGTCCCAACGATTATTGGATGAATGGTCCGAGCTTAAAAGTGTATATCGCATTCCTAAACGGGCCCATACCGTCACTAAACCTATCCTCGAAGAAGAAGAAGAGGAAGACGAGGATGAAGAGAACGAAGAGGGTGACGAAGAAGAGCAGGTAGAACAACAGGGCATCACTGAAAAAGACAGTCAGCAACAAAAACCATCAAGCCAGCACAAGCATCCAAAGTACCATCAAAAACCATTTAGACTAAAAGGAAAGGCAAGGAAAAAGGCTCGATACTACGAATCAACACGAGAGTTCTTTGATCCGGATGAAGATTATTTCGAGTACTTTACAATGCAGACAACGGCGCCCGAGATGGAATGGATGATCCAGTATCCTCCTCAGCCTGTTATTCCCACTGCCCCACGTGCGATGCTTGAGCCTTCACAGACAGCAAGCTCTACACCGACGACGACCGAGCCCTTACCTACCACCACTTCCGCATACTATTACCCCACAACAGCTTACTATGATATGAATACCCAGTATATAGACTATCAGAATTACAATTCAACCATGTATTATACGGCTGATGGCACCGCACCAGAAGACTACTACTATGCATATCAGCAACTCTATCCGGAACAGCAGCAACCATCCCAATGGGGAACCGCCTACAACGAGGAAGGTGCTGTTTATTATTACAACATAGAAACGGGTGAGGCACAATGGCAGGTGCCACAGCAAGCCACAGATGAGCAACCGCCCCCACCACCACCACCACCGCCTGCCGCTATTGTTGAAGAAGAAAGGTTGACCCCCACACTCAGCACCAGTGGCTCCATCGATGTGGATGAGAGCGGCCACCTGAATGATATTGAATTGAAGAGACAGGTTGGAAAGATTGTCACAAAGTATCTAAGTGCAAAGCAACAGGCATTGTGGAAAGGCGATCGTACTTTATTCAAGGATTTAGCACGAAAGGTAAAGTGAGAAATAGATGGAATGGCGCATCAAGTAGACTAACCCTCCTCTCTATTTTAGGTTACGCATCACATCGTTGATAAAGAGATTCAATCCGGACGAAAGATCAAGGTGGTTGACACGCCATTGCGCATCAAGATTGAAAGGTTTATTGATAGCTATGGACCTGAACATGTGGCAAAATACAATCAACGAAACTCATAAATCTTTCCTTACTCTTATTTGTTTATTATTATTTAATTGTAAATACTCCTCTCTCGCTCTTGTATAGTTTCACACACATTTCACACATTA
>VCJM01001260.1:266-16299 GCA_024139495.1 Backusella sp. ASU-2019c | reverse complement strand
TTATTATTAAAAATAGAATAATTAATAGTTAACTCATTGTTAATAGCTTAATGAATGGTCTGCAATCAGCTTTTTTATCAAATCATAGTCATCACTGAGTTTAGAATATTGTGAGACAGTGTGATTCAAAGAAGCACTGGAAGCAAGAAGAAATAATAATCTTTCGCAAAAGTCAGATGAAACCCGATTCAATTTGAAAAGAAATAATCTAATCAATTCATAACAATTGGAAGTATCAACATGAGCAGCTTTAAGTAAATTAAAGTATCTATCAACAGTATAGAAAAATGGTTCGCGAGAATTGATACGATAGTTAATTATTTTAGCAAAACAATCAACATATTGGCGAGCAATGGAATAGTCGAAATGATGTTCGAGAAATTTCTTGCCCCATGACCAAGCGATATGATCCTTCCTGGACTTAGTAAGCTCATGCTGGTACAAAGTGTTCAGCCAAACATTGTGACCTTCACCTTGATCCATTAATTCGTTCAAGTAAGGATGCCAGAAAAGATCAATCTGTACACCATGTTTTACAAAACAGCCTCAAAATTTGTAATAAATGATGTGACGCCACCAAGACTTGATAGGTCTTGAGCTTTGTCTCTCCAAACATGTGGCTCAAAAGCAGGAAATTCAGCCTTGCTAATGGCTTTGGAAGTTTGCGCAAATATCCCTTTATTTTGGGAATCATCTGCACGTTGTTGGGCATGGTACGCAGCCAGCTTTCTTTCATAATTTTGTAGTACTCTTAACGTGCCAGAGTAGCGAGCACTAGCCTCAGGGTTGCCAGCAATTGTTTCGATTTCAAGCATTTCGAGAGTTTTGTTGCATTGGTCAATTTTTATTTGGCAGGCAGCGATTTTTTCTTGCAACGACAACACAAGGTCAGGCGTAGCAGTAGCTTGAGCAGCAGCAGAAGCGAAAGTGGTAGCTGTGGTAGCTGTGGTAGCTGTGGTAGCTGTGGTAGCAGTAGTAGTAGTATTATCTGCTGGTGGAATTAGGTCCGTTTCCATTGGATCGGTTGGAGGTTCAGGAGGTGGCATGATGTAAGGAAGAAAATACTTCACTCAAAAAAATGTGATATCTGAGATAAAGATAGAACAAGAAAAACAAATAAACAATAGAGTGAGTTTCTTGTTCCTAAATTTATTAGAAAGAAGTGAGGGAGAGCTCATAATAAAATACTGGACATATTATATAGGAAAATTACGTAGGAGTATAAAAACTATATTATATAAGTCAGATATAATCTGATAGAAAGATTATGTGTCAGGTCGGCAATGAATAAATCATAAAAGGTTTTAGCATGTCAAATACGACATAGTCCCTTCATACAAAAAAAAAAATTATCCTACATATATTTTTTTTCAATCGTTGTGTACATATGTTTTTATTTTACGCGTTCACTTTTTTTTTTAAAAAAATAAAATAAAAAAAAGTAATTTATTGCTATAATAAAAGTTGATTCAAGAGATCAAGATTCTGTCAAAATCAAAATAATCAAAGATATTGTTTTAAGTTGACGTTTTTGTTTCACAACCAAGTTGGTTTAAACCTTAAAGTAAGAGCTCAGGCAAGTGGCAAATTAATTGATCAAAATGTTGTTATTTGGATCATTATTATTAAAACAATACTGAAGAGGAAAGAGATTTCGTGGTAGTTTTGATGCCAAAATGTTAATTATTTATAACCAATACAAAAAGATAGTTTATTTTTTAATGCCAAAATGCATAGTGCAAAAGTGCATAGTACGAAAGTGCATAGCAAAAAAATACATAGTGCAAAAATACATAGTGCAAAACTGCGTCGTGCAAAAGTGCATCGTGCAAAACTACAAAGGGACAAAAACTAAAATACAGAAGTGAAGGGTTCCAAAGTGCGAAAGTGCAAGCCATTGCAACAAGGAATAATGTTCATATAGCCAGAAAGAAATAGTATACTGGAGTTTTTAGCCTTGCACTTTGGCATTATAAAATCTTCTGATGATGAAGTATTGATGATTATTTACATTTTGGAATCGAGAAACACACATCCCTTTGTGTATTAATTTAGACGACTGCGGTAAAGGAGTAAAAGAAGACATATTAGCCTATATCAATCCATTTTAATTTTCATACAGGTACTTTTTCAATGACATTTAATAGAATTGATGACAAGTAAGGCCCATTAAGACATAAAGATATTTCAATTGTTCCATTATTTATTGGGTTATATTATAATATATACAGCCCTCTATGCCAGAAATATACTCTCAACAGCCTTTTCTCAATAATTATTCTCCCTTTTCTCACTAATTTGAAAATCTTTCTCAACAATTTAAAAAAAAATCCCATTAGTTTGAATTTTATTCTCATTTCCTTGAGAAAGACAAGTAACAAAAAAAAACCCCCCCTTTGAAAATGTTGTCATTTAATATTGGAAGGTTTGCATTTGATTCCTAAAAGTCAGAAGGAATAAAATATATCCGTTCCTTCTTTTTCTTAGAAAGAAAGAAAGAAAGAAACAAAAAAGCTGACCACATCTACAGCAGAATGTGATAAAAAAGTATTACTCTTTGATTGTTATTTATCACTTCTTTTTTTGGGTATCGTACGAGATTAGCAATAAAAGAAAAGTACCCATAAAATCTAGTTTGGTTCTAGTATGCCGATTGCTTCAATAGTATATAAGGCTTTTCTTCTTTTCTTCATTTTTTTCTTTTTTCTATCATAAATATTCTACAAACCAAAGCTTTCTTCTCTGCTTATCATCCTGGTCCTTATGTGGTTGTATCTATGTCTGCTATATGAGGAGAATATTTGATGGTTTCCCTTCCCTCCAAGATGTACTGATGTCCTTTGATACACTTGCTTACGGTTTTCCTCTAGGAGACTTAAACCCAAGAAATGGCTACAATAATGAGTTTGTTTATCTATCTGTCTGCGTTGATCTATCCCTGGCATCCATATTTGTGCCATCCATCAAAACGTTGTCTGATATCTACTCTTTATATGTTCTGGTGCTTATCTGATGTGTATATAATGGCTAGTCCAATATATCTGATGTCCGCTAATTTTTAGCTTGGAGTCTACCTAGTGATTGTGTAGTGTTTTTTGGTCTTTGCCTGTTGTCTACTTTATGATATGCTTGTTCGCTACTATGTCTCTGTTTGCCTCTTCTTGGTGATATCATTAAAATTCTGGTAAATATGAATAGTCATACTTCAGCTTAAATACGTTACTAACTAATACTATGCACCCTACGTTCTATCGGGCCCGCCTTTCTTTGACTTTCGTAATTGGTTTGCTTTCCCACTGTTATGATGTGAATAAAAGAGCTAGAGTCGTTAAAAATATTAAGGCTCGTATTTGCCGTTGTAATAAGCAGTGTTCTAGTATGGTCTATTGCCTTTCCCAAAAAATCGTTGTAATATCTATACCGGAAACCCACAGCAACCAAAACTACCATTTGTTCTTTCAGATATAAGGTAGTGGAAAGCCAAAGAAGAGTCCGCCTGATAGCTATAAAATCACCACTGTCAAAAACAGTGCCCAACGGCTTAATGGTTTTACAGGTAAAACTTGAGTCATATTCTATAACCCTTTACCATTTACTAACGTTTTTAATGCATTTATTCATGTTCTATCCTCTTTGTTATCCAAACACTACCGCCACCTTTTTTGTGCTACTGACTGACCATATCTGTATCGCCTTTGACTCTGCCATTTCTAAATCTGTACAATATGCCTAATGGAATACGGAATACTTTGAAATCCACCAAAAAATATTCCATTTGCCAGGTTCTCCTGTATAGACCACCTTAAATAAAAGAGTTCTCTTCCCGTTATTGCTTTGTTTCTAGTGTATGCATCTTTAGGGTTGGTTATTGGGCAATGAGAGATATTAATCCCGGTACAACACCTTATATGGCAAAAAAAAAAAGAAAAAAAAAATAGCGTTACAACTGCATCTTAAATATAAAGAATCAACAATACAAAATGTAAATAATGTGTGTAATCTTGATCGATTTTTGTAGTACGATATGCATTTGTAAACATTTGTATGCTTGATAACCTCTAAATTATATTATCTCTTGTCAATCTCCGTTCATCCTGAATCACTCCACTTAAAATCGATACCGATCCTATCTTGTCATTTATTTTGAATTGATTTCTCTCTCTCTCTCTCTCTTTATAATAATTATTTGAGTTTAATGTATTAAATAATAATAATAATAGTAACAATAACCTCAATACTTGGAGAAAACCATGAAAGAAAATGATATTAATAGTGTATGGTATAAAATTCTTCCAATAAAGATCTACCATTTCATTTATGAAACCACAAGGCTTGTTTCATGCACCGCTCATGCTACTAGTCACTTTTTTATTGTTCGTGTAGGATAATCAAGCTATTTTATTCTTATTTAAATCATCTAAAAATAATGATTCAATGTGTTGCGGTCTGAATATTTATTAAATGTCTCTCTTTAAATTAATATATAATAATATAATATGAATTTTCTTTTTCTTTCTTTCTTTTTTTCTTCCTTTCCTTTCTTTCTTCTTCTAGATACATTCTAATTAATTAGACAATGGGTGATCAACATAAAAAAAAGCAAAATGATAAGCAGCAACAAGGACAAGACGATCGTCACCCCATATCCAGACATGAATCTAATAACAAGACTCATTCATGGCCACGTCTACCTGAGCTTGCATTAACGAGCAGTGCCGACTCAAAGCAATACCAAAGATTAGAGATTCCCTCCTTTGAACGCAACCAATACCACCATCAAGAGAGCAACAGCTCAGACCAGTACTCAGATGCAGATACCGATATCAATGAAGCCATTACACCTGATAAAAGCAGTTTAAAATCCTACTTTAGCGACGGTGACTCATCTCGTACAGCGTTTGCAAAACTTCAAGATACCAACATCAGTGCAGATTCCACCGATTCACTTGTAGAGGCCGTCATAAACAAGGCAGAAGCACAGGATCGGCATGTACGATTTCATAATCATGTTGCAGAATCTGCCGCACTTGTGCAACGCATGTTGAGTGTCAAATCAGGCCACAATAAACACCCCCCACGTCGTCTTGCTCCTCAGGATGATGGTGCATTTCATCCATTCAACACAGCAAATGATAAAGTGGTTCACCATGAAGAGGATATTGAAATGGATAATTCAGCGTTATCTTCCATCACTGGTGCGGACGTCGGTAGTGGAAGTGTTTTGGCAAGTCTAATGGAATTGGAAGCTGCCAATCGACGTAGCAATACTCCCAAAAAAAAGAAGAGATATTCGTATGCTGGTAATAAAAAGGTAAGTAAAAAGAGAGATATGTGTCTATAATAACCCAAGAAAAAATAATTAACAAATGTTGTCTTTTTACTAAAAGGAACGACGATCAATGACCTTGGGGCTCAGAAAAGGCAAATCCTCGTCATCACTACTCAATTTTCCAGTCCATTCCAATACCGATTCCAGCATTGTTTACAACAATAATAGCAGCAGCAAAGCACCTCAGCGGCCACCTCTCGTCAATCGACCCGTCAGCTGGCTTTCCGAGGTAGCGTCGGCAAAATACGTTGTGCCCAGCCTCCAAAAGAAAAAGAAGCTGGCCGCCCCCTCCTTCTCACGCCGGTCCTCGAACGACAGCATGTTTACAACGGCCTCTCAATTCGAGCCCATTACCTTGGAGGACCGCATCCGTATCACGTTTGAAATCGCCAATATTTTACAAAAACAAGAGTTTCTATGCAAACTGTGTCGTTCCCTGATGCTTTACGGATGTCCTGCGCACCGCATCGAGTATGCGATGCGGCAAGTGACGCGTACGTTGGGTGTGGATGCCGAGTATGTGTATTATCCCAATGTGATGCTGGTGACATTTAACGATGCTACGACGCATACCACCGAAACCCATTTTATCCGCCAGGCCCAGGGGTTTGAGATGCATCGGTTGAATGATATTTATCGGCTAGAAAAGCTGGTTGCGCATGGCGAGGTCTCGATTGACGAGGCATTGGACTTTATTGACAAGGTGGCAAACCAGCCTCCCATTTATCCATTGTGGGCGCACCCCATTGCGTATGCAGTCGCTGCTTTCTCAGGATGTGTGCTATTTTATGGTGGAAGGTGGAAGGAAGCTGGTGTTGCTGCTGGACTAGGAAGTGAGTACCTTTTTTCTTACTCAAGTACAATGTTTTTTATTCATCATTTTTTCTTGTAGTGATTTTTGCTTCAAATGAAATATTTTCGGCATCCATTTCTAGCTTTCAACCTATTTGGGAAATCACAGTATGCATCCTTATCGGCTTTGTAGCAAGAGGTAACTGATGGACAAGGATACCCAGTTGCTGGTTCTGGATTTTAATACACACATATAATAAAATTAGGTATCCAGAAATATGAATTCTGTTTTACACCCATCGCCTTTTCGTCCTTCATCATCATTCTACCGGGTTACCCCATGGCGGTCGCCATTATCGAGCTTGTTTCGCGACAATTAGTCAATGGTGTGACTCGCATGGTCTATGCCATTCTCTACTCGTTCCTTCTCGGGTACGGTATTACTTTGGGATCCGAGCTTTATGTGACGATTGACAAAAATGCAGACATGACCACAAGCTCTCAGTGCCGACTGGCGTCGAGTGCAGCGACCTGTGTTGCTAGCGAATCACAATGGTATAATTTTCTGCTTGTGCCCTTATTTGCTGGTGCGTTTTGTGTATGGCTCAAGGCTAAATTGAATCGATGGCCCATCATGTTTGCAGTGGCTGCTATCACGTATACCATCAATTATTGTCTTGCCTGTTTTGCCCATGCGCCTTCTCAGATTCTGCAGGTGGTGCCTGCATTTGGGCTGGGAATGATGGGCAATTTGCTATCAAAGTTTACAGGTAAAATGTCGTTTGACACTGTATTGCTGGGCGTGTTTTATCTCGTTCCAAGCGGTCTTGGCTTAAAGGCTGCTGTTGGTCTGTTTTCAGGGTCGGACGAGGTAGGTTCGCAAGGTGCAGGCTTTGCATTGGCCATGATTGAAAATTCAATTGGTACGTACGATTAATATTTATGATGCTATGATGTATATTAACAAGCATGGCTTTTAGGTATCACGCTTGGTTTATTCCTTGCCACATTAATCGTATACCCAAAAGGAACTCAACACACTCCACTTTTAAACCTCTAGTTTTATACACGTATAATCAATTTTATTTTTTTAAATAAATATGTCTATTACAAATCTACTGTTTTTTGCCTTTGCCTTTGCCTTTGCCTTTGCCTTTGCTTTTTGTTTTTTTCATTCTACCAATTGAGTCTAGCAAGTACAGGACGGTGATCACTAAACAACAAGCCATCATCAAACTGATTTGAAAGGACAGCATAATGACGCACCTTGACGTTTGTCGAGTCGAGTGCCATGATAAAATCGATACAAATGGGTGCTCTCTTTGACTCATCGCCTAAACCAAAGCTAGTGAATGTATCTCTGAAGCCATAAGGGCCGCTTAGGCTATGACAATCCCCTTTTGTGGTAATACGGGTCTCGAGGTGATGGCTTAAATCAAGGAAACAACTGTCCTTTTCTTCCTTACTGCTGCCATGACCATTTTGCAATTGCTGCAGTAATTGACCAGGTCTGATGACACGGTGAGTAGGTAAAGTGACGGATCCATTTGTGGTATGTATGGGTTGGCCTGTACGATTGACGTAGTTGGATACACAGACTTGATTAAGCTGTTCAAGGTTTGCGAGTGTATCGTTTGATCCCGATGTATACTGATCGCCGGTTAATATTGTATAGGCTGGGTCGACTTGAGTGGAATTCAAATCACCCAATAAAAAGACGGCACCATCACCGCTTGCCTGTCGTGCCCTTTCCAACATGAGTTTTGCTGATTCCTCTCGAGCAAGTGTGCCCTTGTGATCCAAGTGTGCGTTGAAAACAGTGAACTCTACGTTATCATTTACTCGCTTGAATCTAATAACCATTGTTACAACCAATCCATTCTATTCTATTGGTGTTTTTCTAATAGTTACTTTGCTTGTGTTGCTACTCGAGGATGTCTGGCGTCCCAACCCTTGCTACCAGGTACTTCTGGCGTCTATTTGTTATTAGTAAAAGTAACGACATGGTGAGCACACTTGCCATTCCATCATTCTCACCCTTATTTACTTGAACCATGATCCAATCTCTTTTTTGTTAATAAATCGTTCCTTTACCTCTGATAACCAAAATGTTTCCCAGTCTACGACTGACACCACCTGTCTAATCATGGTAATAGTAGTAATAACATTAGGCATTGGTATATTTATATATATGTATAATTACCTCTTATAAAATATGGCACTGAATTCACCCTTTAAATCGCCATCATTTCTGCCTCGGCCGATCCACTCGTATTCATCCTGTAACAATGCCTGCACATCCAACAGTTGATGATGCACTGGTTCCTAAATCATGACATCATTACGTCATTGTTTACATGCAAAATAATGAAACTATCTCTTTCTACCTGAAGCGCTAAAATATCAGGTGAATAAAGCAATATCGTATCCACCACTTTCCACTTTCTCAAGGCCCAAGGCTGCTCCAACGCAAACTGGCTTGGGTCAAAGGGGTCCTCCTTTACAGGTGCTTCTGCAAACGGACTTGTGGGCGAATCCTCATGATGATCATGGCGAATGTTAAAGGTCATAAAGGTCAACATTCTTACTTTAAGTATTCTGACAACAAAGGTGGGAAAAAATAACAACAAAAGAAAGACAAGTCCCCTTTGAATAGAAAATTGGAAAAAAAAATAAGAAAAAAAAAAAAAATCGGTCATTAAAAAACAAAGTAAAACACACACATACACACACACATCTTTTTTTTGCTTTTGTGAAAAAAGTTTAGCGATTGTTTATTTATGGTTTTCTTTTCAACAAAATAAATAAAAAAGAATAATGATGCCAATATACAGAATAATATAATAAGAGAAAGATGGAAATGTGTAAAAAAAAAAAATTAAGCCTTTTCTAGAGCCTTTTGTGCTTCAGTAGCATCTCCATAAATAATCTCATAACGTCGTCTCGTCTCTTCGTCTAATGTTTGGGCTCTGCCTCTACGTTCATAGTTTACCATGTATCTATCAGACTTGTAAGCACCGCCACCAAGACCAAAACACATGACAATATAAAACTATGTGGCAGATCTTTAGCATTTAACTCGTAGATATAAATCTTGTCTCTCTCTCTCTCTCTCTCTCTTTTCCACCCCCCCCATTTGGCACATATGCTACTTTACCTTGTTCACGGTTTGAGTTTTACGATACCAGGGCATAAACGAATATGCAAGAGCAGAAGCAAACAAACCAACACCAGCCCATTGAGCGGTACCAATAGCAAAACCCTTCATGGCATAACGACTGGCGTTCTCTTGGTCAGAATTAGAAACAACTCTCATAGTGTATGTTGTAGTTTAAATAAGGAATGAAAAGAAGAAGAAATAAATAAAAAAGAAGCGAGTACGGCTTTTTTTTTTTTTCATTTATATTGGTTTAACGGGGTTTTAAAAATGCAAAAGTGAGGCCATAAACATTTCTATTATCCGATACGCCTCATCTTTTACACGGTAAAGAATATTTCCATCCAACATGAAAATTAAAATAATAGTAATATAAAAAAAGGGGGGTCTCTGGCTTTACATGGTGTAGATAATGGACTTTTATTATTATTCTATTTATATGTCACTGTTACTGATGATGATAATAATGTTGCCGAGGCTGGGGCATGGTCAAGGGTGGTTCCGGGTATGAATGGTTTGGGCTAGGCATTGGCATTGGCATACCAACAGTGGGCGTTTGACCAGTGTTATTATTATAACCACCATACACACCGTTGTGCTGATATGGCGCACTGCTGGGCTGATGTGGTCCAAAGCTATAGTTGTTGTTTGAAGGCTTATTCGGACGGGCCGGTAGTGGGGGCTTCGTATTAAAGGCAGGTGAAGGGTGGCGTGGTGGGATAGGTGGGCTTGTCTTTTGGCCATGATGATGACGAGAAGGAAACGAGGGCGGATCCCTTTGGCCTGTTGGTGGTGAAGGGCTGGAAGGTATATTGTTCATGGAAAGATAACTGCTCCTGTTTTCAAGACCGGGGGTCATCTCGATGGGTAATTCGGGAGTGCTGGAATAGTTTATACCTGAACCATACAGTGGTAACGATCCATTGCTTGAAGTTCTGTTTGTTCCATATGCGGGGTGAGATATGTGATAGGGCAGTGAGGGGGAACTCGGTCGACTCGAGTTGGACGGAGTTGGAAGGTAGCCTGCGGCATTTTCACTGGATGATGTCGATGAATATGCCTTGGTCATCATCGGTCGGCCCGTTTCGCTTTGATAATGCATCGTGGGCACTTCTATAGGCAATGACACTTGCTCTTGATGCTGCTGTTGTTTCTGCTGTTTGATTTGGGGTACAGAAGCTTGATTTTCTACCTGTTGGGGTAACGACGGCTCTTGTTCTTCTCGCTGAGGCAACGACGGCTCTTGTTCTTCTCGCTGAGGCAACGAAGGCTCTTGTTCTTCTCTTTGAGGTAGATAAGGCTGTTGTTCTTCTTGTTGAGGTAAAGAAGGCTCCTGTTCTTCTTGCTGAGGCAACGAGGGCTCTTGCTCTTCCTGCTCTTCCCTTTGAGGCAACACAGGCTCTTCATTCTCTGTGTTCTTTGGAGTGATCTGCTCTGAGGGGTCGTTTTCAATAAACACTGGTAGCTGCACGCCTGATTCGTAAGGCATTGTTTTCTGTTTTGTGGGAGGTGTGATTTGTTTAGGCGATTCATCTGGTTTATACTGTTGTTGTTCTACTATTTCAGGTGGCACAGGCTCTAAAGCGGCTTCCGTGTTTACTTGATCCAATGCGCTGTTGTTGACAAGATGCTCTGTAATGTCCGAATGTTGATTTGTATCACTTGTGACTTGTTGTTGTTCCTGACTGCCATTATTACTGTTACACTGGTAGGCGTAAGCTTCATCATCATCATCTTCGTCGTCAATACAGTAATCCAACTGAGGGTATGTTCCAATCGTAAATGGGATATCGAAAATGACGATTTCTTCCTCTCTTTGCTTTAGATGCGGACTTTCCTCGTTCAAATTAACAATGACATTGACGAGGTATTCGACCTTGAATGTCTTTCCAGTCTCTTCGACGGTTGGAGACAGCTTGGATGGAATGGCCAACTTTAATCTGGTTGTGGCAGTGAATTCAGTAGGACCGATAATCGTTATGTCTCCATTAGTACTAGTGATAAGCTCAGGACCGTCCATATTTAGCCTATTTTACCATTGTTCGTTATACAAACAAACAAATATAAATATAAATACTTTATATTCTCATGGACAACAATATGATTGTACCTTGTGTTTTGATAAAATACATTTCGAAGCAATTTCACTTTAATTGCCCTATCCTTGACCATGACACCGACATGATGGATAGTAATGGCAATGGGAATAGTCGCGCCTTTTTAATAATACACACACACATAAATTAACTTGTAATAGAAGCATTTATTTCCGTTTTACCTTTCACAGCCGCACACTTCAGCATATCAACAGCCACACGCACCTTCTTTTCCAATCCAACCAATGCAATGTCTCTCATTTCATTATAGTTTGCCGGAAACTCATTCACATCGATACGCTCCAGAATATTCACCTCTTTTTCCGCCGTTGGATGCACCTTTGTAAAGTCCAATAGCCCAAACTGTACCTGTTGTACTGCAACCAGTCTGTACTGAATAGTCAGTATGTCTGCAATCTGTATTTCAAGAAAATAAATAAAAATAAGCGAGATTAGAGGCATTGTGCTTTGAAAAAGAGGGAGACGAGTAAATACTTTACGTCCAAGGTGCTTGGTAGTGCTTTTGAGGAAGGTGCGTCTAAACCAAAGTTGTAGGTATGCGTATGGGCATCAAGCGCTATAAACTTTTCATTCTCTGGTGGCTCCATAAGCACCTGAGTTGTCGTATAAATGGTTGTTGGCTTGTTGTGAATGAGCGCAATGCCCTCAAGCGTAATCTTGACACTTTGAGTCTTTTTTACCGACTGCAAGTCGAGAACAACCGCACCTTTTTTTTTATATAATATATTAGTCGACTTTCTCGACCAGAGAGTTGGTTATTTTCATTGACGTACCAGAAATAACATCGCCTTGATAGTAATTGCGCTCGCTTTTTAAAGTGATATAAATGTCATTTTTACTGTTATTATTGCTATCTGAATTCTTTTTCATCATGGCAATAAAAGAGTTAAAAATAGAATAGAAAAAAAAAGGAGTAGAAAAATATAATAAAAAAAAAATACACTTATACACAGCGCGGGTTTACAAAGTGACTCGATACTAAAACGCACAGCCATTTTGTACCTGATGACACAATGGCTTGGCCAAAACCAGGGTGTATCCAGCCTTGCTATTGTTGCCAACTCATAACGTGCTTGCCTTACTTGAATGTTTTCTTGAAAAAGATACTTTTGTTTTTGTTTATTTCATATAAAAATACACGCTAACCACATTCGCGTGACAAGCTGGGAAAGAAAAATAGGATTCTGTTTTATTTTATTTTTTGACCTTTTTTTTTTTCTTTCCAAAAAAAATAAAGTTGTCAAAATGAGCGATGCTTTGGTTATTCTAGATTCAGACGATGAAGACCAACATGAGAGCACAAGGTAAAGTCTTATTATTATTATTATTATCTTGTTAACACTGCTTTTATGTATTTATATATAAAAAAAGCCAACTCGACTACGACGACACCTTGTTTGAAGACTCTGCACCAATTAAAAAGACACGTTTAGAAAAACCAAACGCAAAAAAACGCGCTTCAGATGAGCTTGATTCGTTGTTGGCTTCTTTCGAATCGGACGGCGACCAACAAGAAGACGACCCGTTTGATTTTTCATCCGACGTAACATCAAAAGCAACAGACAAGAGCCGATATGCAAAGTTTTTACAAGACGAATCGCCTGAAGCCAGTCCATCACCTCCATCCTCACAGAAAATCCAGAAAAAGCGGTCATTAAAGAACCCCACGCCATCAAGGAAAGAGCAACCGAAACGCAAGGATTCAATAGACTCATTTATTGAGGATTCCGAGCAAGTCGACTATGAGCAAAAGGAACGCGAAAACTCAACGGAAAGACTTGTGCAGGAATCGCATCGCTTGCTGGCATCGGATACGGGAAAGAAGAGACGAAGCTTGAAAAAACCAATCATTCACAATAAAAAAAAGGGCTCGATAGATGATGTCACGACTTCCACAAGGAAACGGGAGGATTCATTGGATCGCCTTCTTTCTCCATCATCAAGTAAACGAAAGGACTCGTTCGACGACCTTCTGTATCCTAGCACAAGTAAAGCACGGCGAACCCCAAGTCTTGATCCATCAAGCGAAATGAAGATGAAGCGTCAAGATTCATTTGAATTGGACGGTGACTTTATGGGCAGAAACAAAGGTATCCCATCACGCAAAAAACAGTCTGAGCCAATCGACCTGCTCTCAGATGACGACTCTGACCATAAAGAAACCACTACAAAACCTCGCCTTGACACTTACAACGACGATAAATCCAGAAAATTTAAGCCATCATCAAGACTAAAAGTGGCGAATAAACCACGCAAAAGCTCGCTAGACATGTTGATTGATGATGATATACCGGCACCATCTCCTCCAAAGGAAATGCCCACTCGGCCACGCCCAAAGCCATCATACGAAAGCATGCTCAATGACTCAGACTCCAGCCAAGAGTCGAGCCAACCATGCGAGCCAAAAAAGGTAGTCAAGAAACGAAAGCGACCTTCCTCTGAATTGAGCGATCAAGATACAACAACAAGTCGTAAATCAAGAGACACTAAATCCACCGCTTCAGCCACCCTTGACGATGATGATGACGATAATGACAGTCTTTCCATTGCTCGTAGCAGTGTGTTCGATAACGACGATGACGATGACCGTCTTTCCATTACTCGTAGCAGTGTATTCGATAATGACGACAATGATGATGAAGGTGGATTGGACTCTGATTCCTTTTTTAGCAATCTCTTGTTACCGAAAAACAAGAAGGATTCATTTGTAAATAAAAGAAGCCCCTTGGGATCAATTGCATCTTCAAGCAAATCAACCAATATCTACATGGACCTTGACGATGATGACGATGATGAGCCCATCATCACGGATCGCAAAGGGAAAAAGAGAGCCGATGCCATTAGACCACCGCAAAAACGACAAGACTCTTTCGATGATGTGCTCGGTGACGATATACTGACGCCAAAGGTACCATGACTTCACAATTATCAATAATAAAAAACACATTGAACAGTATAAACCATGGCTTTTGCTCTTGTTGTTAAATACCATGATTCTAGGAAAAAAGACAATTGCAGAGTGAAAAAAAGAAGCAAGAAGCACAAAGGAAGCGTGAAGAGAGGGAGAGACTAAAGCAAGAAAAAAAGGTTTCCTATTCAATACAAGTCGACTATACAACGTATTGACTAGACTTGATTTCAAAATAAAAATAGCTCGAAAAGGAAAAGCAAGCACTCTTCGAAAAAGCAAACAAGATTAAAAGCAATCGCAACGATATCCTCAAGGAAATGATCATGGATATCCATCCCAGCTTTTTGATTACAAAACCCGGGCAGATCATCCAGAAAGTCATGGAGAGCAAAGAGGCAGAGGTATGCCCGTTGAGTGACGAGTGTCTTGAGAGCATATCATGGCGAAGAAAATGCACAGCCGAATGGGATGCAGACTCGCAATCATTTCATCCTTTACAGAAAACAAAACTAGTCGAGGAGCCAGTTGTGTTGGTCTTTTTTTCAGTCAACCGCTTTATGCAGCACATCATGGACGATACCCTCGATCGCACCATCAGCAAAGTAAAGTCATCACATCGCAATAAACAGATCATGATCATGATTGAGGGACTGGAAACCTATTACAAGAAGAAAAAGTCGTTGGAAAGCCGCCAATTCCAGCAAACCGTACGTCAGCGCATCAATGACACGGAGAGTGCAGCATCAAATGGAAGGAAAAAGAAGAAATCGGCTTCCATTTATGAAATAGGCCCACAAAAGGAAGACGTGGAAAAGGTGCTTGTGGACTTGCAAATGTTGAGCGACATCATGCTGCTACCAACAAAGAGTGATGCTGATTCGGCAAGCTGGCTAGAGTCTTTGACCATTGATTTGGCGTTGGGAAGATACAAGTAAGAAAACACACATGAGCGCAGTTTCAAGAAAACTCATTGCTTTTGAAGGTCTAAAAATATGAATAATACCTATCGAGTGACAAGAACAGGAAAGGGAGCAAGCGATACCTTCTTCAAGATGCTTCAAGAGGTGTATCTGTGTACACCTGCTGTTGCAAAGAGTGTCATGTCGACTTATCCAAGCGCACAATCCTTATACCAAGCATACAAAAGGACATCACGAGGTAGTGATCTACTTGCTGATCTAGAGGTAAAATAGTACATAGCCGTACCTCCCACATTCAAAAAAAAAAGGAAACCGTATTTATATATTATTTATTACTATTTTAAGGTACAACGAAGTGCCGTTCAAGTTAGGGATCGAACCATCAACAGAGTCATGTCAAACAAGATTCATAGCATATTCACCAACACTGATCCGGATTCTGTTATTTTCTGATTGGGGTTTGCCTAGTGGGTGGAAATAGGCCGGACGACGTTTTGGAAACGATTTCTATTAATCTACTTGATGCATAAATACATGGAATAAAATGGCATATGAAAATTATTTCCCCAAGAGATTGCATATTCTAAGAAAGCTTACTAGTATTTATACCTCGTTATACTGCCCTGTAACTGGATTGTAAGTCCGGAATTAAGGAAAAGTTTAGTGACGTTGACTAGATCGATTTTGAATAAATATACTTACGGGGAAGTATACCCAGCCATCGTCTGGAGTCCATAAGTCGCCTACAATAAAGAGGGACCCGGCAGTCATTTTGACAACTTTTAATGATAGAAAATTATTTATCCC
>VCJM01001257.1:13052-39077 GCA_024139495.1 Backusella sp. ASU-2019c | reverse complement strand
TTTTTTTTTTTTTTTTTTTTTTTTTTTTTTTTTTTTTTTTTTTTTTTTTTTTTTTTTTATCAAAATAGCGTCGATCAAATCAAAACCATTGGTTAGTTAAAATGTTACTAGTTTGTTCCAATGAATCTAAAATTAACAAGCAACATAGTTATGAACCTTTCATTATCATCTTCAGTATTATGGTTCTTGTTTATGCAAAGCCACACCTTTTATGATTCCTGATAAAGGCTGGTCAAGATGTAGAATCACTGCACGTGTTTCGAAACTAGCAATGGTAGCACAACTCCATGCTGAATTTTGAATCTTTCCCTTTATTGCTATTTTTTTTTTTGGCTCTCCCTTTTTTATATATTTCTTACACTACTTTTTTTTTTATCTCTTCTTTTCTTTTTCTTTTTTCTCTTTTATTTTTCCTTCTTTTTTTTATACTCTCTTTTTCTTGTTATTCTTACTCGCTTATACGCTCATTTAACAACATAATGTCAGTTCAATACGAATGGGTTGAAGTTTCAAACCCTAAATTTTCTTGTCCTTTCTTTGCCAACCCAGTAAGTTATTGTTATTCTATGAGTAACCTCCTTCTCTTTTTGTGATTTAGCATAACATATTTATTGTTTTCTTATGCGATTTACTTAATTATTTATTGTTACTTTAATAGGTTACAGGGGAATGCACTTGGACAAAACCTGAAAATCAATCTGTGTAAGTAATAGCAATGGCAATAACGATCATGCTTATCATTGCCATAGTTCCATCAATTACAATGATAATAACCAAATACTTTATTTTACCCATAGTAAACCAAGCAACCCAGAGGGCGATTGGTGGGAGTTGTGGGATGAAAAGAACAGCCTTCCTTATTACTATCATACACGTGCTAATATCTCAAATTGGATTCGACCCACAGATTCAAATGTCATTTCTCTAGTAAAGATTCAGGTAAAAAATAAAATCTAAAAATACATGTTGTCATAATAAATAAGCTTAAAAATAACAAATATCAATAATTACTATATTAAAGCCAACACCCGAATTCGCCAATCAAATGGCCATGTTAATGAAAGAACCCAATTATTCGCCTGTCAATAGCCCAACTAGCATCGATAAATCTAAGCGAAATAGTCGCTCATTCGATCTTACACCTTCTTCTTCAATTGATATTCCAACAACAAAACATCAAAGATCAACGTCAGCAGACGGTGTAAACGCCGTTGAAGTTTTGACTCAAAAAAATATCGGCAATCAATCCATGCCAAGTCAAAATACCGAAGATTCACTTTCCGCCGTCCTGCCACCATCCTCTCCTACTTCAAATCAATCTACTACAACAAGTTTATTATTTAATTTTGGTCTTAAAAAGGCATCCTCAACTACTCCATCTTCAAGAAAACAAAGTATTTGTTCTATACAAAAAGTAAAAAAAGAAAAGAAAAAGAAAACCTCGTTTTTTGTTGTTTATATAGAATCCTCCCTATAACTTTTTTTTTTATTTCTCCTTTATTTACAGGAAACATCAACAGAAAGTAGACCAAGAAGAGGATCTCACTTTTCGGCATTTTCTAGTTTTACAAGAACAAGTAAATCGTCTACTACAGTTACAAATCCTTTAAAAAATCTTGTTTCAAGATCTTCAGGTACTTCTCCTTCAGCATCTCGCTATTCTATCAATGTGGGTCAACCTGTAAACAATCCAGGTAACTAAAAAGAAAGTTTAGTTTTATTGTTTTTCTTTTCTTTTTTTACTTATCCATGGTTTTTTACTTTCCCTTTTTTGCTTTAATTAGAAGCTGCAATTGCAATGCACCCTTTAAACCAAAATGGTTGTAACACCCCAAGTGCCACAATTAGAAAGTAAGTTGATGGTTTTATCTCTACTGTTTTTTGCAACTTTACTTACTTTCTTATATCTAGGCCCACTTTACCTGTTGGTTTACAACAAGAGATTAATAGATTCGCAATTAATGGTTTTGCAAAGAAATATTTTGCAACCCATAAAAAAGGTCTCTTCAGAAGAAGAGTTCCTATGACCGAAATGTTAAAATGGACAAAGGTAAAGCGATTGTGCTTTTTTTTTTTGATATATTTTACTCACATGCTTTCTTCGGATTACAGGATTCTATTCGCCAACCGCTTATTATGCTGAATAAGGAATTGTACAAGGATGCACTAAAATGTTTCAAGTTAATACAGATGGTGATGGGAGATCGTTCCCGCCCTCGCCATTCTAATGAGATTGAGGATATCCAAAACATCCTAACTTGTGGTATTACAAAGGGCCAAATGAGAGACGAGATTTACGTACAAGTTTGTAAACAATTACATAATAATCCCAGTGGGTAAGTATTATGCATAATATGTTTTGATTTTTAAAATGATAATAATCCTTCTTTTTTTAAAAAAATTACATATTATAGGGAAAGTATTCGAAAAGGCTGGGAAATTTTGTGCACCATTAGTGTTACTTTCCCACCCTCAAAGAATCTTGAATCCTATCTTGATGACTTTGTTAAACAAAACCACCATGTTAAAGAAAATCAAGTTGATGTCATGAGTCAGCATGTATCTTCAAAATTGAAGCGAATCTGTATAAGAGGCGCCAAAGGAAAAGTTCTAACAAGTGCAGAAATCAATAGAGCAAAGGTTCGTACATATAGATATATTTTATCAGATCGCAATCACAAAAAAAACTAAATCTGAACTTTTAACCGACTATTTATAATAGGAGGCGCCATTTAAGCCTTCAGTCTTTGGTGAATCATTAGGTTTCATCATGGAGTTACAGCAGAACACTGATAATAAATTGCAGTTACCCCAGATCGTTCCCTTTTTAGCAAATACCGTACGTGAAACCAATGGACAAATGTCAGAAGGTATATTCCGTGTGCCTGGTGATGCAGATGCTGTAACTGACTTGGTAAGCTCTTTGGCTTTTACTGCTATTATATCTATACATCTAGCTCATGTTCAATTAACTAACTTGCTCTTTTTTTTTTCTTAAAAAATAGCGTGTCCGTATCGAAAACGGCAATTATGATGCATCAGGCATAACAGACCCTAATGTACCCGCATCATTACTCAAATATTGGTTAAGAGATTTGCAAGATCCAATAATTACATCAGAAAACTACAGCGACTGCATTCAATGTGCAGAAGATCCAGAAAAGGCGATTGCTATAATTAATCGCCTACCTGATACTAATCGACGCATTGCTTTATTTACTATTAGCTTCTTACAGGTAAGCAGGGCCAAGTATATTCTTCCTGTATATATATATTAATATGTTTTTATTGATAGGAATTTACTGATCCTGAAATTATTAAACATACCCTAATGAATGTGAATAACCTTGCTATGGTGTTTGCACCTAATTTTCTTCGCTGTCCTTCCGAAAGTCTAACCACCGTCTTTGAAAATTCTAAATATGAACAGGCCTTTTTAAGGACCTTGATTACAAAGATTAACGTAGATGCTAATGCTTGCGCGTATGATCCAGATAGCAATAAAGCTATGGGTTATATTGCTTAATTTATTACCCCTTCTTTACTTTTACGAAAAAAACCCCCAATATAAACACTATATTGACCATCACCATCAAATATATATATACATGTGTATGTATATTTTATTATTATTATTATCTTCACTGAAAGAATATAAAGTGTATTCACTCTGTAAATTGTGGTAAAATATCTTCTTTTTATTATCAAATTGAAAAGGTTAAATTCTGTAACATCTAAGTTTAAACCTATGATTAAAGAGTTTTCTTTTAAATAATTGTCTTTTGTAAAGTTTAAAATCTCAGCTCTTTTCATTTACAGTAATTTATTATTATTGTTGTATTATTACTATTATTATATATACTATTATAATCATTACATATCATCCATTTTATAAAATGTTCTTTCTGATCCTCCCTTTGAACACTTTTTCCAGGTAAAGAAACCAATGATACAGGCAGCTGACAGACCAACAATAACACCCACTGCAACACCTGCCTTTCCACCCTCTGAAAGATTCTGTTTTTGTTTGTCTTCCGATGATGTATCTGTTGAATTTCCATTTGGATCAAAAGGTGTAAGTGAGCACTGGTTCGTGTTAAGACGAGCTAAAGGGTCTGTACAACTGGGATAAGTTGAATTGGAGACTGCACGGGATTTGGCGAGTTGGGCAAAGGCACGTAGCCAGGTCATGGAATAATCGGGCTCGTATGTATTATAAACCATATGAATCACATCTATCCATTATCATCAATAAGGACCGGGTATAAATAAATAAATATATTCCCTTTTATTTCTTCACTTTTTATGTCCCAAGCCTCCTTCTCCACCTTTTATGATGAATTACCTGAAATAACTAGATCAGCACGGGCAGACTGTCTGATCGGCCAATCTATTATAGATCACATTTAGCTTTGTATATGATAAAACCCCAGTATCCATTTGCAAAAATTATACGTTACCAGAATAACCGTTACTATTAATCAACCCATCTGTTCGATATACATTTTTACCAGAAATAAAGGGAGTAGAGGCAGCCAAACTATAATTAGCTGCACTTAGCCAAGCTGAGAAAGAATTTTGCCCATTAAAATCAACAAGAGGTGTATCATCAATGATATAGTCCACATTTGCAATTGCCGATTTGAAATCATTTATATTTGAAAAAATAGTTGTCTCGTTATTTCGATTAGCCAAATCCATACCTATAAAAAAAACCATTAATACCAACTTATATAACATCATTTGTATTCTATTTACCCGAATCTTTTAGTAATCCATAAAGGTAGTTATTGAAACTAAGGGTCCATGCATTATTTACAATATCATAAGATGTCCATGCAACTTTCTTTGGATTTCCTAAATTTGTCATATGCTCCTTATGACAAATGTATTTATCGTTGACGTTATTCCAAATTTGAGAGGCAGTGCTTTCTTTGTCAAAAAAATAACCAAGATAAACGACCCAAGCAGATTGCTATAGTAAAAATAGTCAATATCCTTTTTTTTTTTTATCACAACACCCCCTTCCCTCCCCTTCTCAAAAATCTAAGTTACCTCCATTGGTGTTAAACTAGTATCATCTGAAGAAAAACCAATATAGCTCACACCGGCCGAATTAGAAGCAGTTGCTTTAGTAAAAATGGCTTCTATAGAAGTACCAGGTTGCGGACTATCTGTGATACCATCATAGCAAGGAGAAGTCACATTTGTACTGGGTTGTGCTGCTTTAACTTTATCGCTCAAACTTAAAAGCTATATAAATATATAAATATTTAGTTATATAATAAAAATAATTATTATACCTAAATTATATATTACCTCAAAGAATGGAAGTGCGGATAATTCCGTTACACTCACACTATCAAGTGGAGTGTTTACAACAGCATGATATCCAGAGGTATCATTTAAAGTCTGATTACAGCAAACAAGAGCATACTTTTCATTGTTTATCAGATTAGTAACTACCTTGTACCAATTCTTATATTCGATTTGAAAACCAGTATATTGACCTATGTTGAATTTCAGTGAAATCTATTCTGGAGGATAAAATAAAAAAAGGGGGGGAGGGTTTACCTGATGTTAAATTGACTTTTATTGGGTACTGATCTACTGTGGTATCAAATGTACTATCCTGGCTATAGACTGGCTGTGATATTAAAAATATACTTGATAATAATATACACAATGCCTTCATTTCAGATGTTATGGAATTGGAAAGAGAAAAGGGAAAAGAAAGAAAGAAAAAAATTTTTTTTTTTTATTATAACGAACATCATCTTTTCTATTGTTTTATTGGAGCCAAGGTGTTACAAGAATTTCTGGGTTGGTGATTGGAAGAGAAGTTACCTTTATCATGATCATCCAAAAAAAAAGAGATCGGGAAAATGTTACTGTAATTTACTTCAAGCCATAATCCAAAACTTACTCGGCTTAAACCTTATCACATATGTTGAATTCGCTAATAATTGACTTGTATAAATGATAAAGTCTGATTCATTTTTTATAAGAATGCTACTCGTAATCATTCAATTACTAAACACATTCGTGTAACTGATTATTGTCGGAACATGTATTAACAAAAAAAAGGCAGTAATCAACTGGATGATCCATCGGTTACAGAAAAGTAAAAGAAAAGTAGAAATGACCCTCCCATTTTAATCAAACAAAAAAGAAAGACTATAAAAATCATTCTTTCCCAAAGTAACCTTTTTTACGATTATTTCTATTCGACATGACTTAACTATGTAGACTTTGCTACAATAGATAGTGAGTTTAAATTTAGCACCATTTTTTGAAATAACAGAACAAAAACAAAAGGAGTAAAGTCCTTACCTTTAGGCCGAGAAGTCGATAAACCGTGCCGCTTTACAATACACATTGTTTTTACATATATACTTTCTGTTCTGAGAAAGTGAACTCCGCCACGTGTTCTTTTTGTGAGCAATATAGTGGCCTGCTGATTAGAACTATTCACCATTTCTCACTGATGATCGTGTAACGGATAAACCTTTTTTTTTTTTAAAAAAAAACAGAGAAAAGGAAAGGTGCTGGGTGAAATAATGGCTGAGGATCTCAGTATAAATAGATATCAAAGCAAAAAGAAAGATATGAGTTTAAATGGGATACTCCGTACTTTTTAAGAACTAAAATAGAAAATGACGGCGACTTTTACTACAATAAACAACGGATTGGATGGATCCATTTGTTATCTTGTGGATATCAATATGTGTACTATGGAAACTCTATAAAGACACATGAGTAATTTGCAGCTGTAATTCTGATCAAATTGTGGCATTCAAATTATGAGAAGAATTTACAAAAAAAAAAAAAGGTTATATGATCTACTTTATAACGTATATTTCACCCTATCGCTAGTATCAATTAGTTGAATGAGGAACTCCACAATGGTCAGCATGTCTTTCTCCGGTAAAGGGTGGTGTGAGAACTCTCGTGGATCATATCTCTAATGAGCTCAAAGCTTATACCAAGGTACGTATATCTTTGGAGAGCTTGTGAAAGCAGCCTTGGTAGTTTATACCACCACTTACGTTTATCCTTAAAAATTATGAAAAGGTTCATAAAAATTATGATCCATATGACAAAAAGTAGTGTGCCCCTCCTCAGTTATTTTCTTTGCTTCTCATCCCGTCGCTCCATTGGTGTCACTGCAAGATTAATGCAAGAGCACTGGCTGCTTATGCTCACATTAAGTGCCAATCTGGCTACCGCGATGCGCTCCATATGTTCAAAGAAGCTTTTGATCTTGAGAAACTGGGTATTCCGACAATCTATGTAGAATATTAGTCGTAAAGAAATTAAATTAAATTAAATGCTTTATTTAGGCTAAACAAGTGAAAAGAAAAAGGCATCTTGTTTGGAAACATGGTACTTACTGATGAGCTCTCTGTGTCGTTTATTTGCTGTAGACCAAAAAGACCTCCTGCAAACTAAATCCAAAAGTACCATTAGAAGATTTTACTCTGGATGAAGTTAAGAATGACTACAAACCATACTATCTTGATCTAGATAGAATACACGTCTTCATTGGAGTAAGTAGCTTTGAGAACGAAAAACTAGAAGTTCACAGATTCTCAACAACTGATTATTATACTTTGACCGGATCGATTTCTCACTTAAAAGTTTAACAAAGAGAAAAAAGCAAACGGAATTCTATCTATTGAATCAAATGTTCACACGGCCAAGACAGCATATATCAGTCAATATGCGAGTTATTTGACATATATCTTTAAACATATGAAGGCAATATTCAGTTTCTACAACAGTGATATGGCGGAAGGATATTTCAGGTGCTATCAAGGAAGACAACGAGCAGAAGATGCAATGGTCAATATGTTGATTAATGATTCAAAATAGTACAATAAGAAGCGTCGCAAGCATATCAAGATGAATACTATGTATAACAGATTTGCAACGTTTGTTCCCACCGTTTTTTAGAAGAAAGCGCGGGTTCAAGGTGCTTCATTGTACAAAATACATTAACTCAACCAAAAACATGATGATAATAGCATTGAGAAAGGGCCGTTCAGATATATACAAGCCTGAGAAGGAGCAATCCACTACATAATAATATCCTTATGTCGCCAATTTGCCCCTGGTCTTCGTAAGATTAAGATTTGTACACAGAAAGTACTTTAAAGAGGAGTTTAATATCAAAGAAAACTTTAATACTTGTGTAGTGTAATTCCATACTTAAATACAAAAAAAAAACCCCCCCAATACAGAAGTATTATAAAAGTAATAAACGGATCAAATTTATGGCTACTGTGATTTTAAACCCATAGAAAGTTTAAGGCCTTGAAATCATTCGCGAAACAACGCGAGAATAGAGGTGAAACAGCTGAAACGAAATCATAGCCTACCAAGCCCTGGTTGCTTTTATTATGTCATGCTTAAATTTTGAATTGGCGAAATACATCTGTGTGGGTACTTTTTTATTGTTACATTATTATTGTATTGGAGTTGGATATAATAAAATGGTTCAAAGTCTCAATATTTCTGGCATCATAAATACATTTCGGTTGTTATGGAATCCAAGTTTAGCCATGCCTCACATCATTGTTAATGGTATATATAATACGTACAAAGGTTTTGTTCTACTATGCTCATTCTAAATACCAACGATTAAAAGATGTTCGCTCCATCAACTATGCAAGTTTAAAACAAGCAAATATCAAAGCTATAGGGTTCGATAAAGATAACTGTCTAACTGAACCCTATGTATCTACTATCTATAAACCATTTGAGGTGAAGTGGATATTTAAAAATATAAATGGGACATGTCATAGTAACCGTCATGTTATTGTTGTATAGTCTGCTTGGATTAATTGTAAAGATACATTTGGTAAAGAGAACGTAGTTATTGTATCCAATTCAGCCGGAACCAATGATGATACGGATTATAAAGATAAGCGCTTACTTTTTCATATTAGAAATGCTTGACAAAGTTAATTGACTTCCACTTTACAGGCCCAAAAATTAGAAAAGTCATTAGGTGTGACGGTACTTCGACATGCTGAGAAAAAACCAGCAGGTGGAATGCATTTAGCCAATCATTTTAAACCTACCGTTCACCCAACACAGATTGCATTTGTTGGTGATCGTATATTGACAGATGTTGTTTATGGTAATCGAAATGGTAATTTGACTATTTGGACTAGCAAGGTTATTACAGAGAAAGGAGACAATAAGGCTGCATTAATGGTGAGTGTGCTATGATCATGACTTTTTCCATGTCGTTATTTATTGAATTGTTTTTTATGTCTTGTATACACATAGTTGCGAAGAATGGAGTACCAATTAATTAAATTGTTAAAGATGATGAATGTTAAGCCACCTGCTCATCCAGCCATCAGTGAAAAAGGGAAATAGAGAAGAAAGTGATGGGGGTAAAAAGTGAATGTTCATATACGAGCTTATGGTTATTAAAGGAAAGGAAATTTATGGGAATTCTGTATTATCTGGTAGTTTGAGTTTTCTTGTTATTTGATCCAATGCCCTTGTCTTTACACGTGCTTGTTTTGGAGATAGGACGTTGTAGTATTCTTGGAAGTGAAGAATGAGTAGTTGTATGGTTATATCTTGTAGTGTTTCTACAGATTTGGTGTTGGCATAAAATGCTTTGGTATCTACAAATGGATCTGCTATCCAATGTCCCCATACATATTTTACAGTGTCGATATTTGTCTAGCAGTGTATATAAACACTGTTAATATATCTACAATATAGTATTCAATTATTTACATCACCATTACCTTGTTTTTAATATACTCATACAGTGTTTCCGTACTCCTAGCCTTTACAAATTCCTCCGTCAACTCTAAATCTTTGCCAATAATAACAAATATTCTTCGAAGTTTTGTACGAAAATTCGCAATATTACCCTGAAATGAAGTTACCATTCTATTCATTGGGCTAATGTTCATGTTGCTATAAACTGAATTTGCAATGAGAACACCTTCATCATTTGTAATAAATCTCGTCTGTACAAATACACGACGCTGGCGTCTCCAGTATTCTTTCTCTTTATCCTTTGCTGATAATTCAACATGAGCTGGTATTGTACCGCTAAGTGGAATAGGAACGGGATTGGTATCTAGTGGGTCTATGCTTATTGCCGACTTTGATTTTGATTTAGATTTTGTGGCTCCTGTAGTTGCAGGCGGTTTTGAGGATGATGACGATGGTTTTGATTTTGATACATGGGCATGAGGATTAGGTTGAAGGTGAGGAGTTTGAGCTGGCTTGGCTTTGGATTTATGGTTTTGGTTGCTTTGAGTATTGCTTCTACTGCTATTATTCTTTCCTTCTACAGTTAACGATGTTGCATCATTCTTTTTTTGCGACTGCTGCAGATAAAGATGCTTTGTTCTTTTAGATGGTACTGGCGCTCCAACATTTGAGTTATAAAAGGTGGAAACTAACAATCTTCTTTTTAGATGATTCTTCTCAAAAGATATACCGCCCAGATCATTCTCTTCCTTCATGAATTGTTCCCTTCCGGCGGGTGATCCTCTTACAAAAGAAATGGGTGATTGAAGTTCGTCCAAGTAAATATCTGGATCTGCTCGAGGTGAAAATCGTACATTTTTATCATCTTTATGTATTATTGTAGAGAAAAGGTACGAATATTTTTAATATCAACAATAACAATAATAAAATATACGTATAAAGATATAATTACCATTTACTATGTCTTTTGTTATTTTTATGGGCGAGGACGATCATATGTTATCAGATATTATTAATTATTATGAAGATAAATTAAAAATAAATATGGTTTTCTAAGTATTATTATTACCTGATTCAACTATAGCCTTATTCCCACTCTTATCTCTTTTACGGAGTCTTGTTGATATCGGTGCTCTTGGCTTAGCCATTCTTTAGCGTAAAAGATATTAACCAATGAATAAAAATGAAAAGAAATTTAAAAAATTAAAAAGGAAAAGGAAAAGGAAAAGGAAAAGAAAGAAAGAGAGCGAGAGAGGTTTTATTTGTTTTTTCACTAAAAATTTAATATTATTATCAACATGCACGCAAGTCACAAATAACTATCTCTCTTTGCTGACGTCTGGGATAAATTACAGCTATTTTTTGTCATTGTAGTCATCTCACAATCAGAGACTACTACACTTTAGTGCACTTTTTCTAATTTTAAGGGTCTATCATATAAACATTCACCTTACAATATATCATAGTCTGTTTACAACTGATTGAATAAAAGCTTAGAAGATACTATGAACTCATAAATGAATTCTCCAACTAACAAACCATTTATATAACATTAGTAATAATAATAAAAACGGTCAAAGATAGATATTTGTAAGAAACATATCTACTTATCGTAATTAGAGACTGCCTCTTCATTTAAACCTGTGTTGTTTAATTAAATTACGAATACAAATACAAAATAAGTAGAGCGATAGAAAAACAATAACAATAACAGTAACAAAAAGTTAAATCGGGTCGAAGTGCTAGTTTAGATTACTGTAGGAAGACAGCTCTAACTGATACCGTACATCGCTATGCTACCATTTATTGGTAAAGTTGATTTTATCTTTCTTTTTAAAAAACAAGAATATTTCAAATAGGTCTAATTGAAAAAGAACCAATGGTCGGCACACTTATCAGGGTAATAGCACTGCTATACATCTGTATATACATCGTCATCTTCTCATTTGCTATCTACTTCTCAAGCGAAGACTATAAGTACATTTTCTCTACTATTATTCCTGTCTTGTAAATTCATAATAACAGCTATCTTTATCTTTGACGCACTAAGTACTCTCGCGTTCTTTGAATTCTTTTGTTAAGGATTTTTATCAGAAATGTTTCATCATTTTTTTTTTTTGGCGCATCTTCCTCTCATCTATATATAAAACAACGGTATATGTATATGAATTATGTCTTTCTCTATCATTAATAACAATGGCTTTATCTATTTTTTTTTGTTAGATAATAACGGAAAACTCTTAGCTTTTATCATAAAAAAAACACATGGTACTTGACTAATTTAGGACGTATCATCTCATAAAGCCCAATCGCTATAGTGACACGATTTTAAATGATATCTATGGTTATTGTTAATATATAATAAAAAAAACAAAAGGAAAAAAGTGAGAAGACGTTTCTTTTTTTCATACATTAAGACAAACTTATAAAACGCCCTTGTGAACCTTTTTTGCTGTTGCACCATTCTTGTGTTCATGATTATTTATATATAGAATAATGTGTTGTATGACTTCACTTAGCATTGGAGTAAACTTTTCTTCTACTACAAGTAAATAAATAGAAGTGGAATAGATAGAAACGGACTTGGAATATCGATCGCCCTCTATCTATTTCCCAAGTAAAAATAATATAGAAGAAAAAACTAGCCCATATCTTTTTTCAATTTGATTTCAAGGCTGATCGATATACGACTTATGTAGTTCTTTATAGAAAATACCCACAAAATATGTTTAGATATTGTCGTGCAGCAACTGAAAATCACCAATCTAGTAATGATAATCATTAGTTCAGAACTCCTAAGTTGCTATTACTAAACTATTTTTATACTTGCCTCATCGAAGAACACCCTGTTCCTCTTCTTGTTAGAGCGTTAAGCATCACATCACTTAATTAAACAAATAAAAATAGCTGCAATAAGAGAAGAAGGAAGAACCCCGATATATGTTTCACTTTGATCTGATTTAAAAAGACTGAAAACGTTGACCTTCCTTTCCCAGGGTTACCTCCTTATTTTTTTTAACAGAAAAATTTGGATTATATAGTTTATAAGCAAGAAAATATTACAAATAAATGAGAAAAATCAGGGAATAATTGAGAAAAGAGAAATATATCATGTGTGAAGAGTATATTTCAATCAGAAGGTAAGAAAATACATAAATGGGTAGCCATGTAGTAAGTTCCATAAAGTTATGTTACATCCCAAGGAGGAATAGTATGATAGAATAACTCAATAATATGATAGAGATATAATCAGTAGATAACCTATTCATAATTTGTTATTTTTATACAACAAAATAAAGTAATAGGATATTTCTTGTGTTAAATCATCCGAAAATCGCCTTAATAGTCTTCATTCAGCCTCAAAGGCAAATATGATCTCCAATAAACATAGCTGAGGCTCATTAGAGGTCGGCGAGTCTACCGTAAAGGCGCCACTTATTGAAAACGTTCAAAGAAGGCCGTTATCAGGCCGTTATCAGGCCCTTATGGTGCCTCTTTAGTCTCAGTTTATTTTTCCGGTGATCTTTTGATTATTTAATTATTTCGATTTTTGGATGCTTCATTCATCGAACATTTCCTTTTTTCATGATATCGGCTAGATATGATTTAGGTTTTTTACAAGTTCGCCTATCCATAAGACCACTTCTTCTCCTTTTTCATTTCATCTGTGTTACTTTACCCCAAATAAGTCTTGAAGTCGTTGAAAAACCAATCATTTATTTAGATATTATAATAGTCAGTTATACTCTTTTATATTGTTTATATTTTTACTTAACTTCATTATTTTACTATTAGAGTGTTGGTACTGTTCAAGATTTGTATTATCAACATCCAACTGCCACTATTGATCAGCTAATGGGCCATCTCACCAACAGTTTCGAAGATTTGTCCATATCTAAGGCAACCGTTTATCAAAACATGATTGATCATTGGATTTTGACACTAGAGCAAGTTATCTGGAACCAGTGGAAGAGACACTCCAAAACGCATAGAATCAAGAAAGGCAAGAGTCGAGGACATCCAAACATTGGGCATAGGCTATATGAATAACTGCGTATTTATTGATGAATCTGGATCCCATGCCAATCTAAATAGAACACAGGGCTGGTTACCAAAAGGAAATAGAGCCAATATAAAAGTCTTGACAGCCAAAGCTAATACGGTTTCTATATTGGGTATTGTATCGGCAAAGGGTATTATCAAGGTATACTTAAGAAAACCCATACCACCAGCTAAAAAGAGAAAACTCCGTGATAAATAGCCTACAAAGGGAACCAACAGCAACCATTTCATGAATTTCATGGTTCAAGTCCTTAATGAAATGAACAAATTTACTGAGATGAAGGGGCATTATTTAAGTATGGATAATGCTAGTATTCATAAAAATGAAGCAATAATGGAACTTATTGAGGAGTGAGGTTAAACGTACCTTTATGTACCTCCTTATTCTCCCGAGTTAAATCCTATTGAACAGTTTTGGTCTGCTCTCAAAGCTTATATAAAAAAAAAAATTGATCTTCAGAAAGGCACTTTACCTAAAAGTATCACTGAAAGTGCTCATAGTATTCCTAAGCAGCACTTTAAAGGGTTCACCCAATATTCTATAAAGCGATTTGAACTTATGTCTCGCAAAACACCAAATTTAAATAAAGATATAATAGCTTATTTTTAATCATCACTGGGACATAATTTTTTAATAAGCAACAACATAACTTTCTCTAAAAGAGCGACATTATTTTTTGTAGAATCGCGACATAATGTTTCCCAAAGTTGAGACATATTTTTTCTTTAAATTGCGACATATTTTTTTTTTATAAAAAAAAGCGACATAATTTTAAGAAAGGTGTACGCTATTTATATCTAAAATAAGGTTAGATATTTATAGACTGATGTCTTTATTTTCTTAAATAGGAAGCCGACAGAGGCTTTGTTTGTGGTGTATATATATATATTTTATTGGTAAGATCTTTTCTTTTTTTTTTTAAGGTATAAACAAAGAGTTAAATGTAAAAAGTGATGAGAGGATTTCGATTTTTTTTCATGACAAAAGGATAAAATTTGCTCGGGAATTAATTCATAACCTGATGGTTGTCTATGAAGGAGTGGGAAAGGAATTTTTAAAAAAAGAGAGGGAAATTAAACAAAAACAATTAAAGTGCAAAACGAATCAAATCTTCTCTAGTTTTGATGATGGCGGGTGTAGTGATAGTCTTGCCCTTGACAATTTCTGATAAGCCTTCACCAGCATAAGACACCCAAGGGGATAACTCAAATTCGAGCTTTTCGTAATCACCCTCGTGTTCACCAACTACTTTACCACCAGCGGCTTCAATAAAGCGCACGTGTTGAGCAACGATATCTCGTCTTGATGTTTCAGGACAATCGACACCAGAACCGGGAGCATTCTTAAGAGGAGAGAACTCATCCTTACGGTCAACCTGGAGGACAGAGAAGTTCTGGGCAAAGGGGAAGACATCAAAGACAAAGCATTCAAGTTTCATTCCGCTGTTGGACTTAGGTGTGATGGTCTCACCAGTTTCAACATCGACATACTTGATCTTCTTCTTAGCAATGTGATATTCAAGCTGATCAGCAAAAGTAGGAACGCGCTCCAAAAACTCAGTGGAGAAAAAGTGGTTGACAATGTTGGCAGCAGAGAATTGAAGAGTACCATCTGCGTTTCTCTTTTCAGAGAGCTCTTGAGAGATTTCGGAGTATTCGTTAACACCGTACTTTCCATCACGTAAACAAACAACGCCAACGGGCTCATTGGGTGCGAGCTTGCTTACTACCTTAGCGCCACAGTCAGCACCTTTAGAAATGTTGTAACCAAGGAAGATGGGATCGGCAACACGAGCAAGGCAGTTATCAACACAGTAGCAGTGAGAATAAAGAATACCACGTTCCTTTAACGATTGGATAACACCCCTGTTTTGAACTGCAGCATAAATACCACCATTACCATCAGGAGCAACAGCAACCTAAAATACGATTACGCGTAAGCACCACTTCTTCTCAAATATGTACACAATAAACCTACCTTATCCTTTGCTTCCAAAATGATCTTACCATCGAGGGTCAAACAAGGCAAAGTACCTATAATTCGTAACGACAATAATGAGAACACGTATAAACAAACAATTAAGTATGTTATCGTAGAATTATGTGGGTCGGCGTCTTGCCCCTGAACCCCATAAAACCCCGATCCAAATCAGGTTGCACTCTCTTACCTTGTTGGAAGAAGATAACGTTCTCCTTCTTAAGACCAAAGAAGTTGTTCTTTTCAAAGAAATTATACGTAGGTTCATGAGTAGGACCAGAAGTCATGATGTACCAAGGAATAACGCAGTCATCAACCTGATCAGGCTTGCGGTATTGGCGAGCAATTTCTTGAAGACGCAAGATGCGCTCAGCTTGGAGCTGGAACAAAGATTTTTCAGTAGGGAGATTAATGTTATAACAACCCTTGGGATCAGAAGAGCCAAGACGGGTGCCTTGACCACCAGCCATAAGGATAACAGCTACTTTGCCTTCAGCAATGCTGGTGAGACCAAGAGTCTCCCAGTCACGAAGCTGTTGAGGACTAGACTTGCCAACAGATTCAAAGACGTTATCAGGCAAAGGTTCAAAAGTGGAGTTGGTATTCAAAACTGCAGCCTCAGCGCCTTCGACAGCCTTACGATAGATTTGATTTAAACGCTCAACATCGAGTTCAAGAAGCTGAGAGACCAATTTGGCTTGTTGTTCAGGCTCAAGACCTTCAAAGAACTGGAAAACGTGACCTTGGTCGTTGCTCTCGAAACGTTCTTTCAAGGCGTAGAATTCAGATTCGCTAATGGGGAGTGATGAGGAAATGGTCATGATGAAGAGTAATAATAAAGAAAAAGCAACAGTTAAATTACCAATTTCCTTTTTATATAGGCAGAATTAAGCGGGAGTTAAAGATGTAACACACCATAAGCTTCTTTCTCCCCCTTATTTTTTCCGCGGAACTTAAAAGTCGTACAAAATCTATTTTTGAATTGTGGAGTCTAATTTTAACGTTTTCCTCGTTGTTCAAATAAATAAGGAATATCATGTATTACAAAATGCTGATTTAAATATAACAATTTAAAAATATTTTTTATTTATTAAGAAATTACATCAGTTTTCATTATTAATTTGGGCGAGGTCCATTCGTCCCAGTCATCGTTATTGCTTCGATCTCCATATACATGAAGTGCTCTAAGTTTTAATCTATAGGTACCATCCTCAACATATTTGGGATCTTCGTTTCCATTTGAGCCTGTCAATGTTATATCTTTAGAAATATAGTTTCCTGACCACATCCAAGAGCTGTAAGCAGTTGTGCTTTCAGTGACACTGAGGGTGTTACGAATCATCCAAGTTCTGGTGGCATCAATAGGAACATCACCAATAACCTCGCCACTCTTGTCATCAATGACTTGAATCTGAAGAATGGGTGTACCTGTCAAAAGACGAGCTAAAACATAGGCACCTCCTGTTGTTGTACTGGTCTGATTGTTGAACTTGAGATTGAAGTTTCCTTCCTTGTCATCATCAAGTATGGCACCTGTTTCAAATCCAATAGATGGGAAAGGATAAGGTGCAGCTGGACATGGTTTTGTTGACCGATCTAAAATGGGAAGATCTTTCATATTTCCAATCATTCCAATATAAGGGATTGATGCTTCTGTACTTTCCGATTTGACAGAGATAAAACCACCATAAAGAGCATGTGAATCTTCAGAGAATGTATCGGTAGGTGGTTGTACTTGGACACGGACCTCAACAGATTTACCAGCAGGGACCACAATAGTGGATTCTGAAAAGTTCAATGTTGCAACAGAGTTATTTTGTGAGTATAAACCAATAGGTTGCACAGGGGTAAATGCCTTGTAAGTATTTGCTTCCAGTGCAGTCTTGTTTGAAGTAAGCTGTAAATTATAGCCTGTAGCAGTTAAAGAAGGAACATGGCTCACGTGTACTGTCAAATCGTTGCCCTCACGATTCTCAATAGTAATAGTTTGTCCTTCAGAATTGAAATTATCTGTGTCATTAAAGCTGAGTTTAGCAGGTGATACGCCAAATTGCTCATAACCTAGCACAGATTGTGCTACATCAATTACACCAGCACCTTGCCGAATAGGGGAATCTCCATAGTGGAGAGCGGAGATGGGTGGTCTTACTACAAAATAACATAAATGATTAAACCACTTCTACTCTGTTTACTCGTGGTTTATAAGATATTTATCATGCCTTACCTGGCTTTGCAAAATTCATTAAAAGTTCCTTCACTTGTTCTGGTTTGGGTTTTTCATCTAATTCACTAAGCAAAAGTGCAACAGCGCCAGAAATGACAGGTGTAGAAAATGATGTGCCAGATTCAAAGCCATATGATTTGAGATATGTTGGTAAGGTAGAGAATACGTTTCCTCCTACAGCCACGAGTTCTGGCTTTAATTGAAGTTCATTGGTTGGGCCAAGGGTAGAGAAATCACCGATAGCATCAATGTTAGAAGCAGGAGCATCCATAGCCACTAATGTGTTAGTGAATTGACCCATAACCATGTTGGAGGTCTTTGAGAGATCAAAAATAGTTTTTCCATCGTCATTATTAATAAACGCCACAGGAAGAATGTTATTATTTGTAATAGATACAAAACTAGTGGTTGCGTTGACTGTGTTGGTATAAACAAGGGCTGCCTTTGCACCAGCTTCTTTGGCATTTTTAAGCTTTTCTACTAAATTACAACCTCCCTGATACATGAGAGCAATGGTATCATCTAACTTGTTTTTAGATAAAGTGCTGCAGGCATCAGTTTCGCTATTGAATTCTTTTCCGACATTTACAACAGGCAATTCCTCATCCAATGAAAGTGCCAAATTGACGTCAGTGCGGTAAACTTCATAAACAAATAAATAATCAATAATGAATTAGATATTAATTAATATTAACAATGTATATGGCTCACCAATATCGAGATCGTCATTCTGCGAGCTTATTTTAATTACATAGCCTGGAATGTGAGAATTCATAGTAGAACCTACAGCAATGACATTACTGCCAGAAGCGGGTGCAGCTGTTAAAAACATGCCGCTTGATCCGATATTTCCACTGGCGACAACAACTATTCACAAATGAAATAGAGCATAGTTTAATATACATGAAATCTCCAACTTCTGAAACCATGACGTTACCATTGACACCTTGGGAAACCAAACGATCAGCCATGACTGCTAAGATTTCTTCCTCCCAGCCTCCGCTTACACCAAGTGATATATTAATCACGTCCATGTCGGCCTAAAAAATGAATAAATAGTACAATCTATTTTTAGAACAAACGTGTATGAAGTGATTGACAACAAGTTTACCTTATAGGCCATCTCCATTGCCTTTAATAGAACATCATTTGATGCACCTGAATAATTACAGCCATACACTCTTTAATATTCAGAAAGTTAGTATTTTTTTAGCAAAGAGTTGAGATAATATTTAATCTTACTTCCACATGCCCAATGTCGCACCTGGAGCCACGCCTGTCCAATCCTAAAATAAGAGAAATATGATTAACACGTCATCTGGCAGAAAATAAATATATTTTCATACATAAGTTTTGTCTTCAGCACCGATAATACCTGATACAAAGGTACCATGACCTGTGGCTGAGGCTAAATAAAATCAAAAATTATTTTTTGTTATATAAGTATGCAATTCATACAATAAAAAATCGAGCTTACTTGAATTAGCGGGACAGTTATCAATAGGATCATTGCTTTCTTTTATAGAATTAGGCGAGCCGTTATAGTCATTTCCAACAAGATCGTAACCGTATGTGACTTTACAGCCTTGACCAAAACAACCTCCCAAAGCAGGATGAGTATAGTCAACGCCTTTTAGGTTTTATAATACCAGGATAAAATAAATGTAAAACTGTAAATATAACGACAGGTAAATTTGCCATTGATTTATCCAAATTACCTGTATCGATGATACCGATCTTAATACCATCTCCTTTTGTTTTCAAACTTTGTGAGATGTTATAGACACTTGTCAATAAAGAAATCGTGTCCTAAAATCATAATATTCGGTGTTCATTTAAATTTAAATTGGAAAGAATAGAATAGAGAAAAGAGAAAACGCAAACCTTATTTTGAGGATTAAATCGAGTTGTTTTTACATCATCCGTATTTTCCGTAACGTTTGTCACTTGATCGAGAATATTATCGAAATTAATTGGAGCATGTTGACGAACATGGTGGTGAATGGGCCAAGAGTTTATGATTTCTGGATTTCTCAATAGCTGTTTGGCAACTTTGTCAGATTTGAACTCAACAGCAAGGCCTGTAAGGATATCCGAATCGAAATGGTAACGTAATCGCATAATATCATCTTGGTTTTCATTTAAAAAAAGTGTACGTTCGTTTTCTGTTGAAAATTCAATGATATATCCATTTTCATCTGGTTGAACATGGCCGTTGACATCCTTTGCCAAAAAAGAGAATAGTAACACCGTGCAAACACTCAGTAAACTGGGCGTGCGACTTTTCTTATTGTAAAATAGCATCTTATCAAATGCCTCTTTTTTTTTCTATATTAAAAGAGAGTAAAAGAGAAAAAAAGTGTAAAAGAAAGAATAAAGAGAAAGAGAGAAAGGAGAGGAGAGATAAAGTTAAAATAAAAGAGTTGAAAAAATAAATAAAAGATAAATAAAAGAGCAAATTGGTGGAGAAGTCTCGAATTTAAATGTACAGCGTTCACTGATTTTTAATTTTTATTTGAATAGTAACTCTAAAAAGTTAATGCAAAACAGAAAAATTATATAGATGTTGCACTAAAAGAGAAAGACAGAAATATGTGCTAAAAGTAATGCTTTATATATTTTTTTATTCTTGATGTTCTTTTTTAGTACCATGGTTTTTATTTTTCTCGTTATGTCATTTGAAAACAACTGGCTAAATACGATTTGTATCATAAGAAAAAACTGGATTACACAATAACGTTGATGGTTACTATTAGAAGTGAGAGAATAAAAGCATAAAATAAACTCAATGCCAAGATGTTTACAGTAAGGAGGATTCATTTCCACTGTTAACAGAAGTCAATATCCCATAAATAACTTGGAAATTATGGTCCTTATCGTTTTAATAATTAATAAACTCAGGTCTAGCCAATCAGTTAAGCAATTAATTGACTCTGTCTTGACGGAAGGAAAAAGAGGTTAAATAAAATGATGTCTTTCTTATTATTGAATTGAGCTTGTACTACGTTCAATAAAAAAGCTTTTCGGAACTACTTTTTAAAAAGTTGTGTTTCCACATTCTTGAGAAAAAAAGTCTTTAAAAGGGTTATTTTTTGAAAATAGGATCGGAGTGAAGATGTTACTTCTATTAAGAAGTGTTTTTCTAATCAGATAGAAAATTCAATTATAAGCGTGAGTGGCCGTTTTAATATGAAAGAATGTTTTAAATATCTAAAAATATATTGAAATGACCAATCAAATCATGGTGAACGCTGGGTAAATGTAAATGATTTAACATCCAAAGATGTGGAAAAAAATATCCTTTCGTCATTTACATTTTGAAGTAGTCATATGTTTGTTACACGTAAACAAAACCGTAAGATCAGGCATCGTATCTAAATATTTATCTAAAGAGTGGCTTCATAAAAATAAAACGGTTGCCTAAAAAAGTAAATGATGTGTATTGTAATAAAAAACAATAAATAAACGTTACGAAATGGGTATTCGGTGATCTGAAACCATCACTTTATGTTTTAGCGTTGTGATAGATTAATCCCCTCCCCGAGTTTAATCGTTTTGTCACTATTTCATCTGTGGTGCTACCTCTTTATCATATTTATCCTACATAGCCCCACTACATATTGGCATATGACGCATAAGTCATTTATTTATTTTTTATTGCATTCTAATAACAATAATTTTGTATTCTTCAGCATATCAATAAATGTTATATCTACATCATATTCATCTTTTATTTCTTCACTTGTATGACATTTCCCTTTTTTTCCCCCCTCTTTTCGGTGTTTGTTAATTCTCTTGGCAAAATATGAATAAAATCAGAAATCGCTAACCTTGATTTAAAAATAACAGCAAGTTTGATTTATCGAATTAATTTGAAATAGTTAATAGTATCTTTGAAAAGAATTGTATACTTGAAAAAGAAAAAAACTATTATTGACATCTTGATTGTGAAAATAACTTTAAAATTAATAATAATAGGAACATAGTGAACATCTATAAACTTACCCACACGTCACAAAGAGATTATATTACGCTGTCTGTTCTTTACAAAGTGACGAGTATAAGATCATTGATTTGAAAAGAAAAGGAAAGGAAAAAAAGGGGAAGGTATTTTAAAAACTCTTATAAATCCACAGGGCTTATAGGTAGTAGATATAGACATCCACAGACTGTTAATTTCCAAATACTTTGTTCATCATGAATGAGAAGGGAGACTTGAAAACATTGTATCGAAATCTCTGCACCTATTTTCAAGACCAACAGATCAATAAAGACAAGATGCGAAATGAAATTTTATATTTTATTTAAAGTTAGATGGCACGTTTATTTTATGCAACTCTACCCATATGGTAAATGAGAATTTAAGAAAATAATACCATAGTTTTAAATTAATCTCGAAATTTTATTAGAAATAAGAGTGATAATAGTAGCAATAGGAATAATGAAGCTTATCATAGAAGGTGGGGGGTACTTATACAGATTATTTACATATACATGAATTAAATTATACATTGACATAGAGAAAATAAAGATAGTGCTACTTTTTTTTTTTTTTAATGTTGAGGCTCCATAACCTTGGCTTGTAAAGCTAGAGATTTTTCGATAGAGTCACAGTAGTTCTGATACTTTATGATTTCATGAAGTAGAAAGGTAGACTTGTTTTCCCAGTTAGCGTTTACTTTGGCAGTATTTTTCGAGTGGGATGAAAATAAAAGCTCCATTTTTGGTTTAATATCATGATGTTGATCTAATTCATTATTTAGTTCCTGTACGTATTTATGAAGAGCATCTAGCTGTGCCGCTTCTTCCAATAAGCTGCTGATTGTTGGTAAAAGAGGAGCTCGCCATTCATGAATGGTAATATCATCCAAGGGTGGGCTCCTTTCAAGACAATTGCACCAACCATATTCCATTGATCCTACAGCAGCTGCCATAGGCTCCTTACTTTCACGGGCTGCCCAATAGTTACATGTCGAAACCCATTCTTGAATTTGTTCGTTGGAACCGGCCTGAAACAAATAAACGCCGCCACTTGGTTGCTGAAGAGCGAAAGCATGCTGACGTTGGCGGCTATATCCTGATGTTAAGGGGGTGGCCAGTGTGTGTTTGAGATCGATGATGCCAATCAATTGTGCATTGGATAGCCAGTCACCGCCACCAACAACATGTGCTTCTGAGCTTGAATCAGAGACTTGGGAAGCATTGTCAGAAATGCTAGTCCGATTGGCCATAATGGTGGACCTAATAATACTGTACTTGTGGGAATTGGCATCAAGCTTATACATACGAAGTTGACTCCGATCAATAACCATAAAGCAATCTTTCCAATCTCGGTGTTTTGCCTTGTGGTTTGCCTTTTCCAGCAAATGCTTTCTAGTTACCATGCCTTCCTTGTAGTAAGGGGCATTGCTAGTATACGTGGTTGGTAATTCAGTATGCTGAAGATAAGAGGCGATTGATTGATAATGCAAAAGTGAATTAGATACATTGGAGCTAGCTGAAGAGATAGATCTACAGCCCGAAAAAGTACTTCTAGGTGGTCTTTGTGTAGATATCGTAGAGACTGGACTGATAGGATAAGAGATAGGAGATTCTTCATCCTGATTCGATAAAATATCGTCACGACCTCCTTTCCATATTATAGTTCCTACACTACGTTTTAAAACTGTACTAACTCGACTGCTGCGAATTGAGGTAGGTGGAGAAGATGGGTCTGCTATTTGGTTATGTCGAATATTTGTATATATTTGTTTGAGAAAAACTTTCATCTCAGTCTGCCATACTTTGGAGCCTAATGGTGCGGGATTCGAACCGCGATTCGATGAAGAATCAAACGAACGGGCATAGTTGGAAGAACGAGAACTAAAGGCACTTTGATTACTTGGGGTGCGTTGCAGAGGGACCCAATCAAGGGATTGGAATGAAATACCACTAGTCAGTTGATCGTCACTCAAAGAATCATCTTCAGCAGATGCAGGGGAGCTAATTTGAGCATAAATTGAATCCATAGTATTTTTAACAAACTCAGACCGAGTCATCTTCTTATAATCGCCTTGAGCAACATGGAGATCAGTATTTAAAAGCATAACAGAATATACAATTGAATGGATTACATCTATTAAAAAGTAATAAGAATGTTATATCAGTCATCGAATAAACATTATTTATGCGTTAATTGCTTTAATTTTGTTTTTGTTGATTTTTCTCTCCCCTCCCTCTTTTCTGTTTTCGTTTTTATTTTTTAGCCTTTTTTTTCCCCACTGCTCGTTATACGTATAGAATATCAAGCACGATAAAAGTTGAATAGATCATCTTACCTGCTGTACCGAATATGCAATTGGGATTGCATTGAAAGTATCGTTCAGAAAACTCTTCAAGTACACGATCAATCTGCTGGGTTTCTCCTTTAAGATGTAGTTTTGAGCATACAGTACGAAATGATTGCTCTAGTTTGATATTTTTAAAGTCATAGTGATTCATATAGGATTTTAAGATAAGGTTGCTGAAAGGTTTTCCATCGCCTATCCATTCGACTACGTTATCCAAATTGGGGTATACAGTCTCATCCTGGTCCCAAATACGATTGGCAAAGGTGGCAGCAGCAATAGCTTGAGTTTCAGGATCTAAAGAAGAAGAAGACATGGAAAAAGAGTCACCAGCTGTAGAAACAGCAAGCTCGTCATTTTCTATGAAAGCAGAAGCGTGACTGCTCGTGGCTTCCATCTCAGGGGTAAAGTTAGAGGCGTCAGGAGTAGTTGTATAATCACTGGAGGTTGTGTTTTTTTGAATTGGTGGCATAAAGATGAGTTCGCAGCTATATTCTGTATATGTTCGTTTCATCCGCTTTTTATACGATGGATTTTTTGATAATTTTTTCAAAAGAGGATCAAATTTTTTCTTTTTTTTTTTTTTGGTGTTTGAAATGAAGAGAAATCATGTCAACTATTTGTCACACAGTCTATTTTATTTGTTTACCTTTGATTTGGAAGATCTTATTGTGACATCGTGATTCGGATATGTAGCGCCATTTTCGCAAGTAGTTGACTCCCTGGCATGAATTTGTTTGTCGTCTATAGACATTTTGACAAGTTTTTTCAATAGAGTTCCTTGTTTCATTGATGATTTAATATTTTAGGTCGAATGTATTATATATATGTCAAAAGTAAACGGGAGTTAATTTGAGGGAGAGAAAGAGAAGAAAGATAAAAAAAAAAAGATCAAGGAAAAAAATAACTATTGCTAATGATTGACTGTCATAAAAATAGACAGATTAGTGTTTTTTTTACTATATAAATATGTAATGTTTGTTTGTTTATATTTATAACGGCGTTATTGGTTATGAGTTGTCCTTTTTATACTATTTCCTTTACTCCTTAATCCCAGATGTGGAAATGAAAACACATAGTTTTAAAAAGAAGTTAGACTATTTAATCCTAATAACTTGTTTCTCGCTCTCCCATGGTGTCGGTTTTACTTTTGTTTTTTTTTATTGCTACAACTAGAGCATAAATAATAGCTACCAAAACATTTAAATCATAAGAATAAAGATACACAATATATCTCTCTGTTTTTTTTTAATCATTTTTTTATGGGTGGTGCGCAAACAGGTTAATGGTTAGAAGGCCACTCCTGCATATTACCCATGCAATTTCCTAAAATATCACTCAAGTTGGGAGAGGAGGAGAAAGCATGATGTTACACTAAATAGATTTGCTTTATTGTTACATTGACAGGTAGAATTTGCATGAAAAATATTGGTGTGCAAAGTTAGAATAATAATTTGCTTTTCGTTCTGGTTTGTTTCGTTATATTATTTTTTGATGATGAAAACTAATATGTACACATGGTCAGGAAAGAGGAAATGCACATGGATTTGACACCTTTTCTTTTTTCTACACTATAAAAAATGGCCAAGCTTTAGAATCGGTGCTTTGTAGGAGTAGAAGTTGATGTTAAAATAACGTTATCTTGACATAGTATAGTTTATATGATTCAAAAATGAAGAAGGCTG
>VCJM01001255.1:55526-69810 GCA_024139495.1 Backusella sp. ASU-2019c | reverse complement strand
AAAAAAAAACAAGGATAGATGAGAGTTACTTAACTGTATATAAAGTACGGGTATATTTCTGAATTCCGGACGTACCATTGCGGATGGAGGACCAGCAGGCGCACTTATCGCTTATATCATTAGTAAGAGCATTTGAAAAATATATACCCTTATTAAAAAAAGTAATAAATTCATTTTATTTTGTGTACAAAAGTTGGTTTTATGGTAAATAGCTTGAATGAAGGAAGGGAGGGAAAAAAAAATATAGAAAAATAGAATAACGCAAAAAAAAAAGGTGTATTGTGTAGTGAGTGCACTTGGTGAAATATCAGCTTATATGCCCAGTAAGGAAATAAATGTCAACATTATTTTGCATATGACTTAGATGTATGCATATAGTATCTGGAAGTGTTTATCAGTACGCAACGAGATTTGTGGACAGATCATTGGGATTTTCGTTGGGAGTGAATACATGGTAATGATAAAACCCTTTAGTGTTGAAAGGGTTGGCATTAATATTTTTTTTATAAGGTGGACAGTAAGTGACATTGAATATAATGATGATGTTGAGCGTTAATATGGGATTTTTCTATTTATTTGACATCAAACAAAAACAGTTGGTAAACTTAAAATTCAATGTTACATATTCTCTTTTTATAAACCAATTCCATTATTTCTTAGAATTTATCTATCGCGACCGGTAAATATACATTTATATATAAAAAAGATGATGATATTAAGGAGGGGGGTGAAATAGAGCTTACAGCTGCTGCTACCATTATCAGATTCTGGAAACCAGTCATGCCAGATCCAGCATGGGCGGCCATATTTTGGGTGGTTTTAGTATCATTAAACCTTTTCTCAGTCAGGTGAGCAATAGGAGAAGGAAGGGGATGTATAATATCAATAATAACGGGTATTCCATTTACAGACTCTATGGAGAAATAGAATATTGGTTTTGCATATTCAAGGTTTTAATTGTCCTTGTTTTCATCATTATTGGTAAAGGTTTCTTTTTTTTTAAAAAAAAATTAGATACATGATAGTCAACCTATTTTTGAACTAGGCATTCTTGTTACAACTGGAGCAGTGGGAGGCAGAACGATCGGTTTTGAGTAAGCCTTGTAATTCATTTTAATATTTCATTCTCATTCTAATAATATAAAAAAGGTATTGGAAAGACCCTGGTGCATTCACACAAGGTGGACTTGGTATTGTTTATGTTTTATTATCAGCAGGTTATTCTTTCCTTGGATCAGAATCTGGTAGGTTTGAATGAAATCATATATACAACTTTTTTTAAAAAATATACATAGTCGGTACAACTGCAGGCGAAGCAAAAAACCCTACAAAAAGTATTCCAAGAGCAATTAAAAGTGTCTTTTGGCGTATTCTGTTTTTCTATATCGTCACCATACTTTTGCTTGGTATGTGTGTACCTTATACAGACCCTCGCTTGAGTATTTCAGAGAGCAATTCGACTACTGCTTCATTTACTTTGGTTTTTCAACAGGCTGGTATTAAAGCGGCCCCAGATGTCATTAATGCAGCTATCCTAACAAGGTAACACAAAGTCGGTATGCAGTATTTATTAATGAAAAAAAAAAAGTGTTTTATCTGCAGGAAACTCTATGATTTATGCGTCGACTCGTATTCTTCTTGGGTTGGCAGAGGACGGGAATGCACCTAAATTGTTTACTCGCGTCAATAGATTCGGATCTCCATACATGTAAACTTGCTTTGTTTCTTGTCTGTTATATTTGCGTATTTACTTCTTTTTTATCCGTAGAGCTGTTTTTGCATCATCTATTCTTGGTTTTATTTGTATCTTTATATCAGTTTATGGGTAAAAAAAATAAACAGACCTTAATGAGAATGAAGAATATACATACTTATATATATCCACAGGGCAACCAATGTACTGGTCTGGCTTTTAAACCTAGGAGCCGTTTCAGGCTTCATGAATTGGGCTGGCATTGCATTTGTTCAATTACGGTTTCGCCGTGGCTATGTCTATCAAGGAAGAGACATCAGGGATCTGCCTTATAAGGCCTTTTTGTATCCTTATGGATCCATCATTTCAGGCACATTTTTTATTCTTGTCGTTTTAGCTCAAGGCTATGTTTCATTCTATCCAAAATGGAATGCTGTCACTTTTGTAAGCAGCTATATTGGATTTATCCCGCTTATTTTGGCGTATGTTTGCCATAAAATCATAACAAAAAGTAAAATTGTGCCGTTAGATGAAATTGGTAAGGTTAAGAAATAAATTCGAGCAAAGAAAAAAAAAAAAAGAGGGCTAATATAATGAATAGATTATGATACCGATCGAGTGACGCTAAGCGACATTGATAATGATAATGATGATGATACTAAATGGAAGAAATGGATCTCTTTTTTTACCTAAAAAGAGGTTCTCTTTGATGTGCTTAATTTAATGTCATGCATTGTAATATTTAATAAATAATAACAGGTATCGTTAACCTTAATCTGCTTACATAATTTATTTATTTTTTAAAAAAATATAATCAAATCTTCTCTTTTCCCCTGATTTTTTTCTGTTGTCAGTGTTCACCCAACGAACATTTCTTTTTTCGCTTTTTCCAAAGCCCAAAAATAGAATGATATCCAATCGTGCACGTCATCCAATCATTTTTATTTTTTAAAAAAAAAAAGATGGCCTCGAAATTCTTTTTTCTTATTTTTTTTATCTATTTCACTCGTTGCACTAAAAACTAGAAAGAGGAAGGCACTGAGCTTTACATAAAAAAACAAGAGAAAAAAAAACTGCTTGTAAAGCAAAACTAGTTTACTAAATGCTTAACATTGCACCATATATTTCAAAGGTTTCTATTTCATAAAGAAAAGCCGCCACATTTTTTTTAAACTCTTTTTTATTTGTTTGTTTGTTAGTATGTGAGATCCTTACATGCTCGTTCTGATCACTTAGCAATACCTTTCAGCCAAACCCAATTTGGAGTTGTGCTCATGGTCGATGTTGTTGGTAATTGAGAATGTCACCGAGATTTTATTTTGTTTTTTGTTACTCATTTGAATTACTTTTTACATTTAGGCTTTAGTGCTGTAATGCATATATTCATATTTTCATTGTTTTCTTTATTCTTACTAATACAATTACTACCATAGTTGACTACAATGGCAACCGAAAAGGGTGAATCAGGTGCTGAGGCTGTTGCCCTTGAAATTGGTGCTTACATGGGAGAGGTACCGTTTATTGTTTTCAACATGAGTACTTTTGAGTGTCAAGGGCAGTTCCTTCTAATATATAACAATACTTATTTAGTGTATCGAAATCATTGAGCATTTTGGTGGCGATGTAGTCAAGGTAATGTATCTCGTTCTATTATTATATCATCTTCTCACGCTTTAATAATCAGTTTCTGGGAGATGCTGTGCTTGTCAGTTTCCAAGTCAACCATGCATTTGAAGAGGACAATAACGATGACAGCGAAACAGAAGAAAGCAACGCCAGAGAAAAGATGACAAGACAACGCAACCTGCTTGTGAGACGTGCGGTTGAATGTGGATTACAATTACTCGCTCGACAATCACATTATCGAGTGTATCTCACAGCCGAAGAAAGATCAAAACATCGATCAGCTGCCACTGGAAAAATTGATAGACGTAATAAATCCGAGCAAGGCGAACGCTTCTTTTTGTTTGATAACAGCAACAGCAGCAGCGACGAATCATCCTCTCGAAACAGCTTGCATCTTGGATCAGCGCTCGACTTGGATGCTGCTGAGGAATATTCAACTGCGTTTAGTTTTTGGAACATTATCCCGATTCTATTTGGAAGGAGAGGAGCCAGAAAAAATAAGGTCTATGCAACACAACGTGCTAATGATCAGAACGAAACCACGAGGGATACTCGACCAAATGCAATTGATTTGGATTTACACATCGCACTTTCCTGTGGCGACGTAACAAACATCATCTTGGGCGATATCAACCCACCAAACAGCAATCGATTGTCAAATGCAAGCTCGAACAACAACAGCAATGATGGCAATAGGAAATCTCGACTCTCGTACATCAGCGCAAGTGGAGACGTCAATCCATTGGATGCATCGTTCGAGTATTCCGGAAGACTAGAATACGCAATATGTGGCCCGGCTGTCGAGTCATTGGAGGACGCATTGTCGGCAGCAAAGGCGGGGGAGATGAGCATTACGTCGGATGCGTATAGTCTCTTTCAAAACCAAGCCATGAGCTTATCTTACGAAAAACGTGGTCAGTTTTATGTTGTAAAGAGCACAGAGAGTTTACGGAAAAATAACACCCGCAACAACAACAACAATAGCAACTTTTATTCTACCATGCCCGCAAAAACTCCCACGACGCCAAATGCAAGTTATTTGGCTGAAAGACCCGGTTTGCTCACACGTGCAAAAACACTCAACATTGAACCATTGATACCTCGCACAAGAGACACGTCCTATCTCGAGCTTTCCAACGACCCTAATCCAAATTACCTAAAGTATATTAATAGAAGTGCGCTGTACCGATTGCAGCATAGTCCGGACGACAATTTCCCGGCCCAATTTCGGGATGCCACCATTATGTTTGTCAGTCTAGGGAAATTAAACGTAGCCACACCAGCAGGCATACAAGTTGCGCAGAAAGCTGTTCATTTCACCATACAAACCCTCGTCAAATACGAAGGCATTCTGCAACAGTTTGCCGTCGATGATAAAGGGGCCACGTTACTTGCTGTTTTTGGCTTGCCTCCTCTTTCACATGAACGTGAGGCTGTGTTTGCCGCGAAAGCAGCCATTGAAATCCGTGATTACTTCAACGATATCCTCAGCGATGAGGACTTTTCGATATCCCTCTCCACTGGCATCATCTTCAACGCCGTGTTGCCGCAAGGAAACCCCTATCGACGTGATCCCGCCATTGCGGGCGATACCATCATCCTGGCAGTGCGCATGCTCAAATTTAGCTTCTCGAAAAAATCCATTGTGTGCGACTTTGCCACAAAGCAACAGATTGGCCGTGCCTGTGATTTCGAAGATTTCGGCGAGAATTTCGTCAAGGGCAAAATAAAGCCTATTCAGATCTTTGGCATTACGGGCTTTGCGGCAACAAGAACAAAACGCATTTCGACACAGAGCCAGGACAAGATCTCTGACTTTATCGGCTACAAATCTGAAATGAAGCGTGCCACGGATATTGCAGAAGACTGGATGGATACGCCCAATTACCATGTCGTGGTCATCTCTGGTCCTTCGGGTGTAGGCAAGAGTTACTTTTGTCAGGCACTGAGCAAATACATCTCGTCGCAAGCCGTCACATGCTGCTGGTCATCATCAACAGAGGTAGAAAAGAGCTCGAAATATTATTTGGTAAAGAACCTCTTGCTTGCTATATTTGACATCATCGATACCGGTCAAGTGCCTCATAATCCAAGACGCCGTGTGCCTTACTTGTCAAATGGTGCCCTTGTCAATGATTATTCAAACATACACACCGATGGCTCCTTCACATCCTCAGGATCTTCGCCTGTCCCTTCACCCACAAGTAAAGAAACGCCAAAAGCACCCTTTCGAATGGCAACGTATTCAACCATGGGAAGCTCAACAAACGAGGAAAATGGACCATTGAGTCCTACAAGCGCTGGTGGAAATAATGGAGGTGAAACTGGAAATGAAATGTCTGATCTTATATGTCGCTGCTTGCGTGTATGCGGCGAAGAGGATGGCTTCCTGCCATTGTTTAAAGTCATCTTTGCGTCATTGGCGGACCAGGAAGAAAACAAATATACCTCACGTTTGGATGGAAGGGGTCGTGATATTCTATTGATTGGCGTGATTACAAGAATGGTGAGATACGTTTCTGATCATGTTGGTCTCGTCCTTATTTCTGATGATGTTCAATGTAAAAAAAAAAAAAAGTTTTATTTTATTTGATGTATTATCTCTTTTTTGTATGGTTTTTCAGTATGATATTAACTTGTTTCTTATACAGGGGCTGATTCTGCTTCCATTCGTATTCTACAACATATTCATGAACACTGTCAACGTGCCATGCTTGTGCTTGCTACTCGACCCGTAAAGGATTATAATGTAACATTTATTAATGGATTTCGTGAGTCGGGTTCTACAGAAGAAATTGCTTTGAATGGATTGGGTGCAGATGAAATTGGAGATATCATTTTACATACATTCCAAAATGCTGGTGTTTCTCGTGATGGTGTAAAGAGTGTCAGTCCTGAAATTGTTCGTGTCATACAAAAGAGAACAGCTGGTAACCCATTATATGTCAAGTAAGTACAATGGAATGAGAGGATAATGACATTTATGTGCCATGTTCTTATTTTCTTTTGCTTGTTTAGAAATATGGCGATTGTTTTGAAAGATTTCAATCATGTTACTGTTATGGAGGGGGTGCTTGTTCCTAGTAGTAATCAGTTTGACTTGGAAGATTTACTTGGAAATTTCGATTACAAACGCATTATTAAAATGCAGTTTGATAGACTGGATCCTGGCTTCCAAGAATTTTTAACGGTATGTAATTACAGTAAAAAGGATGTGGTTGTAACAGGAAAAGAAAAAATACTTAAATTTATGCGTTTTGTTTTTAAACAGGTTGCATGCTCATTAGATCAGTATTTTACTATCAAAGAAGTTCAATCTGTGGTCAAAGATAACAACCAAGAGTTTAAAAACATTGAACACAAAAATATACCCGAAAAAATAGTAAAGTACGATGTTTACAACTTTCTGCAAAAAATAGAGGAGAAGAAAAAGACAACCGGAGGAGAGGAGGAAGAGGAAGACATGTATACATTTTCACACATCACCATTCCTCAAAGTATTTACGATATGATGGCCTACGAGACACGTATCATGCTGCATCGCTCACTAGCAAAATACTACGAAGGCGAGCTTACCCGTGAAAACTTTCCGGATCTATTAGGAAAAGTAACAAGACATTACTTGCAGACTGATTCTCTTGAAAAACAATTGTATTATCTCGAAGCACTTGCTGATCTCAACATGAAATCCTATCTTTTACCAGAAGCTACCAGTAATTTGGAAAGAATTGTAAAGATATTGGACGAAAATACCGATCTGGCGGCTCAGTTTGGACGAATCCATCTCAGCGATATATACCGTCGACTTGGAATGTGCTTTACAATGCGAACGCGGTTAAAGGAGGGTGAACACTATTTATACGAGGCACTGGATTGTTTGGGTGAGCCGTGGCCCCAGAGCGAACCCGAGTTTATTTACAAGTTTTGGGTGAACCGACTGGCACAGTATAAGCACAGAAAACTTCGTATTCTCCGTAGATTTAACAAGGATTACAGAAAGGAGATTGGAAAACGAGTGATTGAAATTATGGTCCAGTTATCCAACATTTATTTTTATACAGGAAAAGGACGTAAATTTGTTTATACCTGCCTGGTTGGTCTTAATGCATGTGAACGGTTGGAGGAGGTTGGCCCAAACTATACGCTTTTCCTTGCCAGAAATTCTTTGGTGAGTTGGCTCAACGATGAAAAACAGGAGAGTATATTCTACATTACACGGGCCCTACACTACATGGATGTTAAAAACGACACCGATACATTGAATATTTGCTCCCATTTGTGTTTTGCTTCTGGAAAGTTTAAAAATGCAAGAGAATTATTATACCAATCCATCAATTCGATTAAAACGTTGGGTGTCATTACCGATTGTCAAGCATTTTATCGGTGTGTTGGGTTGGTCATCACGATGCGTATATTCGAAGGTACCTTGGATAACTCACCGCAAGATCTGGTTCTATTAAAACAAATGGCGGATACAGCACATACAAATTGTGATTCGGAAGCAGAGATATGGCTAGGTGTATATAATATTGGTAACTGCATGATTATGGATCGGTTACGTGAATGTGAGGCTTTTGTCGCGCTTTTGGAGACACACCTTAAGGATTCGGCTGATTATAATCGCATTGCCATTCATGGTACTTTGCTGTGCTACTATGCTAGAACTAGAAATTATGCAAATGCGCGTACCCATACCAGAAACTTGGTTAATATCTTGCCAAAATTGACAGTGACACGTAAGTTGATTTTTATTTAAAATATATAGAGAGAGCGAGTGAGCATCTAATGAACCCATATTTGAACATTATTAGCAAACATCTTTCCTATTTTTGGACTTATATTTGCAACAATGGGAATGTACTGCATGATTGAAGACGCCCAAGTTGACATTGTCTCCACTGGCGACTCTAAAAATTACGAGAGATTTATCTTGGGTGTCTCACGCATTAACCATGCGTTTCAGCAAGTCAAGTTTTGGGAATTTACACAGCCCTGTCTCTATCTTGCACGAGCACTTCCTTACATCAGCACCGGGAGAACAGTAGAAGGTTTTATGGTGCTACAGCATGGTGTGATGGAAATGCGATTCATCCAAGAAATCCGTTTCCTCAAGGCATTTTATTGGGCAAACCTTGGTAAATATGCATTTACACCAGCCGATCGAATCGAGTGGACTGATAGAGCAAAGGCTGACTTTGAAGAGCTTTCGATCCCCTCACACGTTTATTGTAATCCTGATCCTGCTAATCTTTACTCGAGAGATACGCCTGCTGATCTTATTGCTTAATATTTAATCTAATTTGTAAACAAGAAATAAAACAATGAAGGTAGGGCCGGTCCCTCCTAACAAAGCTGTATTTAATATTTTTTATATAATAAAATACCATAAACATATTACTGGTTTATAATGAAAAATACAATCGTATAACCTTATCTTATAAATCTCAAGTTAACCATTGTTTGTTAAAGATTATAATATGATTAAATTTTCAATATTATGTTTAAATTTGTTTTTCCTTTCTATTAATAGCTGAAATCTGATCATGAACATTTATTTCGATAAGATTTATATGTATCCACTTAATTAAAACAAGACACAAGTCATTAGATCATATTGATAGGAGAACTGACATGATGTTTGAACGTAAAAATAGAATTCATGATGCATGCACAAACTCTTTAATTTATTTATAGTAAACGGTATTTGTTATAGTAAATAATAAAATGAGAAAACTGTTTACCAAGGATTGGAGTACTATGTGTTTTTTTAACTGCTCTTATTATGAACATTTTGTTCTTATCCGACATGAATAGAGGTCATTTCTTTGTTTTACAGGAGAAAAAGTATCATAATTGCAATTATAATTATCAGGAGATATCCATTTCATGTCACTAAAAGAGAGGGGGGTAGAAGCAGAGCAAAAAAAAAAAAAAGCTTCACTCTTTGATATATTTCATCTGCTATAGAACTGTCCTTTTTTTTTTAGTAAAGTAAATTAAAATTATGATGGTAATAATACATTGTTTCTAATAATAACAATCAAGACTCGGGCAAAATGTCTAAATTCATGAAATCTATCTTAAAGTATATCAAATCAATGCCAATAGATCTCAGCTCTCATTTTTTTTGAGGAGGGTGTTTCATAAAAATGATAATCGACTGATGCAATTTAGCCGATAGTATGAAATTACCTTGATTAAAAAGTTTACGTGAAGGGCTATTGAAAGTTAACTTGATCTGTTTCTACACTTATCATATTAGTCGAATATCTTGTCATATTTACCAAGAACAATACTATATCAAGAATTATAAATTGATAAAGACAAAAAAAAACACAGATTTATATTCGATATATACTGTATTTACTATTTATTTTTGTTGCTTTCATCACATATTAACAAATTACTTTTTTATCCTTCGCATGCAAAACAGGCCTACGGCGCCTAAATCTTGCTGCTGATGCAGCAGCTGCAGCAGAAGGCGATAGAGAAACCAGAAATGCGGTAGCAGGCACAGCATGTCTTAAGATTACCTCGCTCTCCGTATCACTTTCATCGTCATCAGAATCATGGGACAAACTGGAAGAACTTTTTTCTCTTGTTCTCCTTGCTTTGGTTTCATAGCAACTGCCTGAAGAATCGGTTTCTTTTTGTTTCTTCTTTTCATTCCGCTCAGCTCTCCCCTGCGGATGTGCAGTTGACGCAGACTCCAGCTGTGATGCCAACGAAAATGGTGACCATTTGTCTTGATGACGGTACTTGTTTCCTAGAATGATAATGAATAATAGCACAGATAGAAACTAAAAGTGTGCAATATACCTATTGATGGAGGCTTTACTTGTGATGAACCAAGTAATATATCGCGTAATGAAGCAGGCTTTTGTAATAAATTTTGATTTTTTGATGTCAATGATGATTCTGATGTGGAGTTTGATATTCTCTGATGATGCAGTAAACGCTTTGGAGGCAATGCCAAATAAAACTGGTCACTTTGTGAATAAAAGTTTTGTCTTTGGCGCATACTTTGTCGAATGATGTCCTCTAAGTAGGTCAACTGGGATGTTTCTCTTTTATTGTTCATTGATAAAATCCTATCCATGATTTCACTTTCATCTTCTCTATCATCAATGAAACTAGTGCTGTCAATATTGCCATCGTCATATTGACTGACGTCTGGTAGGGAGTGTATTTGTCCTGTTCTATTTTGGTCTTTTGCTAATCCCGGTGCTATGTTCTCAGCGTCAATGATAGAAGAAGAGCAGGACGAGGAGGAGAAAGATGATATGGATGATGCGGATGGTGATGACTTCAGTAATTGTAACGATGTACTCGAGCTCATATAACTAGAGGACCTCAGCTCTGACCGTAGTTTAATCAGGCGGGAAGCAAAATGAATACACCCTTGTGTATCTGTTTTGTTATGTGGATATCGTCCATTTGTCTTTGGATAAGAAGTTAATGAAGGATAGATAAGTGAGGGCTGAAATACATCGTCTAAAGTCTTTGAATCGGTAATACAAGACATGATCTTCACTAGTAAACAAGGGAAAAAGGCTGTTAATTAAATATTATTATTATTATTATTATTTGTCTTTTCTATATCCTATTTTACATGTATTTATATAAATTAAATAAAAAAAAAGGGGAGAGAAAGAGAAAGTGAAAGAAAGATAAAAGGAGTCTATAAAAAGAACTAAATACAGAGCCACAGGATGTTTTATTTTTTTGGGTAAAAAAAAATTCTTATTCAATACGTCTATTAGGGTCCTTAAAAATTAAGATCCCTCTCCCCTATGTTTTTTTTTTTGTTTTTTTTTATTCTAATCTAACTGGTCTCCGTTAGTTTTCTTTGTATTACAGAGATGGAGAAATAGGAGGATGATCCGATCAGAGTGGATTTACCGTGCTGTCAAACTAAATACATAGCTCTTCGGTAAGGTACAATGAATATAGACATATAAGGCCCCATAAATATATAAATGAAGTACTGAGAAGGTTGCCAAATACACTTTTTAAAAAATATATACTGGTACTCTTTTTTTTTTTTTTAAGAATATAAAAACTCTTTGATAGACCCATTTGACAATGCAGATTGATCCACTGTGTTCTATGCGCAAAGATACTTTTACATTTCAGAATATTTATTGACTGTCTAACCAGCTAAATCGACTAAAGCAACTCTAATATTTTCTAAATATACATAAAACAATTGGATGTATAACTGTATGTATGTATGTGATTTTGTTTTTGTTTTTTATATGCAAGAAGGAGAAGAGATGTGTTTGACCGTAATAGCCTGTATTTAAGTTCGATGCAAGTTGAAGCTGTAATTCTGACTTATTTTTGTTTTCTTTCATTTGTTTTGTCCAGAAAAATCTATCCTGGACATAAAGAAAAGAAAAACAGCGTTTAAACTGACAAAAGGATAAAAGGGAAGAAACAAACTTTGAGTAAATTAAAGTCCTTCCCTGAATATCTTTTTCTTTAAAACCCTAATATGGTAATTAGTCGAAGAAAAAAAAAGGCACATGATGCAATGATCTTCTTCTTTCGAGATAAAAAAAAAATAGTTTTTCGATTATGTCTTTACTCATCAAATACATATGCTTATATAAACGCAATTGTGTATATGCATTCAATGTCTTCAGAATAAGAATACTGATAGCTAACTTTTCTTTTGCTTGAAGATGACTCTGTTCTATCTTTAGTATTATTCTGCAATGACATTTTTTCAGAAAATGACTTTTGCCAAACTTTTTCTATTATTTTATAAGGAGAAAGGGAAAAAAAGTTGTTTGAAAACGTCTATCCTTAAAACAATCAAACAGAAACAATTAATACTAAAGAATTTTTATTTATACAGTTTTGTTTCCTGTCCATCCAAAGAATTAATAAGACAGAAAAGAATCTGTGAAAAAATAAAAATTGCAGTTTATTCGTGAAACGTTACATGGAAATAAATGACATATATTTTTCCTTCTTTTTAAAGTTTTTATTTTATTTTTTTCTTATTTTACATAGCTACATAATAAAATGCTGAGGAAAGTGGGTATATAATACTATATAGAACGATATATTTATATTAAAATATACATATGAAATCCTTTATCAAGGGGAATAAGGCGGTGGAGGGCTAACTTTTGATTCACCATGTAGTTGACGCTGAAGCTGATATTGTAGTGTTTGCTGCTGCATAGTCGGCGATTGCGTATTTTGAAAGTGATCTTCATAAGCCAACATTGTTGTGACTTGGTGATTAGATGGTTGTGACGATGATGATGTGGAAGGGGTACGAATATGAGAATTGCTGTCGATATTATTGATGTTATTTTTTTGTTGTTGTTCAGTGTCTGCAGCTGCTGCTCTTCGATTTCGTCTTTTTCTGCGTATTAAATAAATACCAACAAGTATACCGATCACAAGTAAAACACCCAGGACTGCAACTACAATGTGTACGGTAGCCATCCCACGTGATTCTTTGTGTGCCGGGGATGACGCAAACTCACATGTGCTGTCTTTACAGAGATGTCCTGCAGTGCATTGATTTGTGGAATCGCAGTAATGCCCTTGGTCATAGCGTTGAACGCATGTTGATGTTTGTTGATTACAAAAACTTGTATCGTCGCAATTGCCAAAGTATTTATCTACTGGGCGATCGACACTGTTAGGTGGCCACTCAATCACAGTCTCACTTGTGTTGGTTGTTAGGTGAGTTGCATCTCGTAAATTAGGTGATGGGATAGCCTGACAGGTTTGTCCAGTCTGTGAGAGTGTGCCTTGATACGTCGGCATGGAACTTGATGACTTGAGTATCCATCTGAAAAAGAGTGTTTAATAAGCGAAAGCGGAGTAATAAAAAATATTTTTATTTATTATGAGGGTGTTGATAAAATGGGGTTAATAAAAATCCTTCAAGTTTAAAAACATATTTTCCATTAAATATAAACTTACTGACTATCAGTAACAGCATCACAGTGAATGGTAGATTGAGTAATGATACATGCGTCTGCAGAATTTTGACAAGGAAATGTACACTCTATCACTTTACTTGCGGTGACCTGTGTTATCAATATCAATCCAAGTATTAACATTTAACCATCAAGTAGAAAAGTGAATAAAAGAGAGAGAGCGAGAGAATGAGAAAGAAGGAAAAGAAGAAGAAGAAGAAAAGGCCTTTTTATTTTTTCATTTGTATATTAAAAACTAATATTAAGGTAGAATCCAAGGAAACCTAAGAAAGAAACTTGGGTTCTGTTGTACTACAGTAGACCGATTTTTTAACGACTGTGCTTCCACTCTAATTTGCCAACTTTTTGAAAACGCCGCACCTATACTATTTTTTTTATCCAACATTGAGAATCTCTCAAACGCCATCAAATGATAGTACTAAGTCAAAATCTAATTTATTTATCTAAAAAAAAAGAGTTCAGGCTAAAGAAAAAGGAAATAAGGGCCATTTGTTACAGTTCAGCAGTAACGATATATCCTTCTCCAAACTTAATTTTCGGGCTATACATTTATACTTTTATTAAGCCTTGGCAATGTGATGATATTAGATGATTTTTCATTTTTTTTATTATGGACGTAGATGATGCAAACAATGCTTTTAGTATTGGCACTATTGCTTTTATTGCTGGTAATGGGTTATTTCACACGAAGATGAGTGGTAGTACCAGAGTCAGAGGGGGCACCCTCTTCACTGTCAGAAGATTCATAAGGAGAGCAATTCGGACAAAATTTTGTGATCGTATTATAATTACCCAACCGATTTGATTTAATACATAGTGTGCTGTGAATTTAATTAAAGCTTCCTTCATATTCAAGAGTTATATTTAAGAGCTTCAGAATGCTTGGAAAGAACACAACCTAAGAGGTATACTCGTATCGCGAATTTTGTATCCGAAAGAAGAAGATAGTAGATATCAAGAGCTCAATAAATACATGGCTCAAGATGAGTTAGATCAC
>VCJM01001255.1:9115-19713 GCA_024139495.1 Backusella sp. ASU-2019c | reverse complement strand
TTTTTTTTTTTTTTTTTTTTTAAAAAAAAAAAAAATGCTTATTTTTCCTAGGAAATGAAAGCTAATTCAAAGAGAAAAATATATAGTCAACTACACTCTTAGAAAAAATTTACAAGTAAAGCAAATGGACCTATTTGAGAGACCCATCCAACTAGGGTTTCAGCAAGGCATTCAAAACCAATTTAGTGATCTCAAAATGGCAAAAGACAGTAAAGTTGTTGACAACAGTTTGTACTTTATGATGAACTTTATCGCCAATGTTTCATGCAAAAGCCTTGCAGGTGACCGGGCTGGTTCGAATCCAGAGTTCATCAATGCAACTACGCAGTATGCTGACAAATTGGTGAAGACGGGCCTACTTTTGAAATTAGTTCCAAACTGGCTTGGTGATTTATTGGTAAGACATATATTTTCGGTAGAAAGTCAAATCGACACCATGATGCATATTATGATACCCGAGATTCAACAAGCAAAGTATAAAATGGATGAAGGGGAAAGTGATTATGAGCATAGCATAGGTACAGCTTTACTGCATCATGGGCATTTAGGCTCAAATGAGAATCCCTTAGATCCTAGTCAAGTCACTTTTATCATAAAGGGCATTTTTATGGTGAGCATCACAGCCGTTTCTACCTTTCTGACACATTGTATCTATGTTCTTGCTACCAATGCCCAGCTTGTTTATGACTTAAGAGTGGAAGTGGGTCCAGTTAGTGAGGCACTGTCACCATCAAAACTACGTCAAATGCCTCTACTCAATTCCTTTATTAAAGAGGTGTTACGGTACAAGCAGGATCATATTGGTTTAAGCCATGCTGCACGAAAAGACTTTGAACTATCATCCGGGCACATTATAGCTAAAGATAGTATTGTCATGTGTGCGCTAAATAATGCTCACTTGTATCCACACACAACTGATCCTTCGTGCCCGACACCTTTGAACGAGTTTGATCCTTACCGCTACAAAAACCAACTTTGCGATCCAGTTGCTCATGATGCTGCGTATATACCCTTTGGGCTCGGTCCTCACGTATGTCCTGGAAAACAGTTTTCTGGAGAGATAATGAGGTATATCATTGCTCAATTTGTAGTGATATTTGATATCGAGGTGGTGAATGATAATATGATTAACGACATTGATATTATGGGTATATTCAAAACTCCTTCTCAGGAACCTTTGAAATTTACTTTACGCCAGTCATTGCAGAATGAGTGTGCTACATACATTTAATAATAAAATACCATTGATTGGGATACTCATAGCTCTCGCCCAGATGACAATTAGTAATGCAATGCGTATATAGTGATTTTAACCAATCGTCTGAGACGTGACTATCTTGTTGTTTTTGAATTCGTTTGTCAGCTCAAAAAAGAGAAAGACTCTATATCTTTCTTATTAAAATGACAAATATTCTTATTGGAGCCACTGGCAGCATTGCAAGCATCAAGATTCCTTTGCTTGTTGAGCTTTTTAATCAAGTAAGTCTTGTATAAATGTCGACGCTAAAATGAATCTGACATTCATTTCGAAAATAGCTTCCTGATGTCCAAGTGAGGGTAGTTCCGACGGAAGCAGCACATTACTTCTTCAAAGATGCACAACTTGACTGTGAAGTTTTTACAGAGAGAGACGAATGGGATGTAAGTTTTATGATGCGCTAAAGCAAACCTGGGGAGCAATATCTTATATTTGTTTTTTTAACAAGTCGTGGAAAAAAGTCACCGATCCAGTTTTGCATATTGAGGTAAGCGCCGCCTTTTTTTTTTGAAAAGAGAAGAGCTGAAGGATGTTGGTTTTGTAGCTTCGAAAATGGGCAGATATTTTAGTTGTTGCACCCTTGGATGCAAATACATTGGGAAAGATGGCCAACGGTTTATGTGATAATTTATTGGTATGTGCCTATTTTTTATATATACAAGATGAGGATTTTCTGATACGGGTGGTTGGATAGACTTGTGTGCTTCGTGCCTGGGATGTAAAGAAACCTGTTGTGATATGTCCTGCAATGAACACAAGCATGTGGGAGCATCCACTTACTGCACGTCATTTAGACTTGGTAAATGACTTGCTTGGTTATCGTATTATTCAGCCCATCAGTAAAAAGTTGGCGTGTGGTGATACTGGTACGTAAATAACAGCGATAATGATGATGACAGATGACTAAACATATATATATATAAAGGAGTTGGAGCTATGGCAGAGCCTGCCTTCATCGTTAATTTTGTAAAGGACGTTCTTAGCGAAAACAAAGACAAAAAGTAGACAGGCTTTAATGAATATATTTGTAATAATAATAATAAATTGTAACAACAGTAGTAATAAAGTGACATGATACACTTTCCTTTTCTTTATTATAGAGCATGTTGCTGCTTTGATAATATTTCATCGATCCTTCCCATTCCTTCTATAAATCTCTCTTTATCCAAAAGTCCCTTGTGTTCAGGGTCACACTCTTTCCAGACACCGGCCAAATCTTCATCAGAAAGCTTGCTCTTTCGCCATATAATTTGGGTAGTCTCGCCATCGACATACCCATCATCATTGATAGTATCAAATAGCATCTGATACCTCGCCTTTGACGCACCGTCGATTTGTAAATGACCATTGTTATTGTTAGCGTAGTTTTTAGGTTGTCTTGACGGAGGTGGAGGCGGAGGCGTTGCCTTCTTCTTCTTCTGTTGAGTTTCGGGACATTTAGGGCTGAGTGCGGCAGCGATAGGAGATGAATTCCAATCCATAGGCTTGCTTGGGGAAGAGGGACTGGTTGCTGATCTTGCTCTATTAACTAGCTGAGATGGTTTTATATTCTTATGACTATTGTCGCTATCATTGTCACTTGCAGTATTGCTGCTGCTTTCTGATGGTCTCCAGCTATCTAGAGAAGGGCGATTTGGAAGGACAGGCTTTTGCGATCCAATAGAAGGAGGCGTCTTTGTATTACCAGTCTGCTTTAATACGACCGATGTAGGTTTTGCCGCGATAGGAGGAGGGGTAGTGCTGCTAATGCTTGGCTTTACTTCCACCGCCGGTATTGTCTTTTTAGCGGGCTTATCCAAGGTGCTAGTCGTCGTCGTTGGTTTTGGCTGCAAAGGTGGAGGATTAGATGTGCTACGGAGTTTAGGTCGAGGAGGCAAAAATGGTTGTGCAACGTTTGGTTTTGGTTTAAGCGCAGGTGGTGCCGATTTTTCGTTTTCCTGCTTTACTGGTGATAATCGAGGCATTGTCTTTGGTGAGTCTAATTTGACCTTCGTGGGCGAAGCAGAAGTACTATTGCTCGTGGTTGAAGTCCTGCTAGAGCGTGATTTTCTAGCAGCGGCAGACATGGGTCGTGAAGGTAGTCGTGGCATAGAGTTGTTGGATTCAGGAACTGCCATATTGTTTGCGTCCAATGTATCTTTACTACTGCTATTATTTGTTGTTACTGGGCTTTTCTTCCATGTGGCACTTGGGCTTTGGGAAGGCAAAATTGGGAACGCTCGAGTATCTACCTTGTTGATTTGGGTTTTATTCCGTAATTGTGATGGCTTTACAAGTTTTTCGTCATCATCTGCATCACTCCCCGTGGTGATAATCGATTTTACAGTACTTAGACCAACCAACGGAACGCTACTACTCTCTGGTTTGGAAAAAGACTTGAAGCCAGAAGGGCTCGAAGAAGAAGCTGGCCCTTTGCTCAACGCTGCTGAAAGCGTGCTCTGTATGCCTTGGTCTTTTCGTAACTGTGAAGGTCGAACCGTCTTTTCAGAGTCGTCTTGGTTTCTAAGGGTGTTTGGAGTTGAGGGCGTAGAGTAAGATCGACTTCTTGAAACGTGGTCTTGTCGTAAGCCCGTTGGCTTTAGTTTAATTCCTAAACCAATGGGTTCCTCCTTTTTGAAGTTTATTGGTAATGAACTTGCAGTTGTTGTTGCAACGGGTTGCTTTAATTTATGGTTTTGAATGTTGGTGCTATTATTACTGCTTGCATCTTTTTTTGTTGGTGACATTGCAGCTTCAAAAGCATCAATTGTAGGAAAATTATTCAACACTTCTACGTGGGTTTCTTCAGACTTTGGTGTATTTGTTTTAGAGGTAGTTAACTTCGTGTCTAGTTTCTCGGATATCAGCTCAACGTAATTATAAGGAAACAAGCCTCGTTTTGAACTGTTTTCGAGTCTGCCTTCGTACCAGCCTTCTTCAGCTGACTTGACAACATCTACAATAATGTCTCCTTCTTTGAATGTAAGTTCTCCGGATTCATCTGCTGAGCAATCATAGATTGCCTTCATCCTCATTTTTGCTGCCATTTTGTAATATTAGCCCAAAGTTAAACCAACTTTTGAAATGTTTTCCACAAGTCAGTCGGCCTCTGGTAGCGGGGTTTAAACAACACAATATATTTGAGACTGCACGTCACTCTTTATTCTCTTTTCTTTTTGCCATTACTTTTATTTAGGATGTCGCTACATGCGCTACACTTTTCACTAAATAATATCTAGCCCAAATTTCTTAAATTCATTTTTTATTTCCATTGCGGTTTTATATCACTTGTTTTATAATTGTTATATACTTGATTTCACTGCAAATAATACGAGTGAATGTTGTCAGTCTCATTCATGCATGAGTGTATTACAGTGCCATTGATTGATATATTGTATATTGTTGTTGTGTATAAATAGATTAAGCTTATCTCGTACGAATAAGGAGAAGAACAATGTTTTGATTGTTTTATGCAGCGTGACTTTATTCTCACATTCGTTTATCAGAATAATGCAAACATGATTTATTATTCAAGTGCAATAAAAGGAAACTTGTTTATCTTTTTCTCTCTCTTTCATTCACTCACTCTCTTCGCTATGATTCATATAAAATGTACTTATCTACTCTCATCTAATATTGGATCAGATATCTCAAACTATGGTAAAACAGATACCTTTGAAAGTACATACTGATAGTTATACATACTTTTATTACTAGCTTCAACAGTAAACCGTTATATTTCATCGCCCAGTTTTTTTTATTTGTGGCTGCAATGCAAGTGGCTTCATGAAAGAGACTCATCAGGGACCACTCTGTTATAATTCACGTCGTTTTTGCCAAGGTTATAACAAAAAATTCTACAACCCAGTTTGTTCTGTTATTGAATTGTTATCAACATACTCGTTCTTTACACATATCATCTTGGATACTTTATTTTTGCATGATGTCATTTTAACGCCATTTGTAGTGAAAAATGTAGTGTATGTAAAGGTATCCAAGTTAAATCATACATATTCTTAATTTTTTCTTTAGTGTCCAAATAAAGGTAATGGCAGCACCAGACCACTGTCATCTTTGATAAGACCACAAGCAATATCATCTTCATCCACTGATGTGCCATCTCTTGAGGTAAAAATGATATTGTATGTATTTTTATACTCTTACTTACATTGTTTTTATTATTAAGTTGAACGAAACGGATGATAATGACGGCGATGAGGTAAGATATAATATTTTGTTATGCTCTGAGTATTTGTTGATCATTACTATAAAAATAGGATCTTGATCCTGAAGAGATTGAAATACGCGGAATCGAATCGTCGCGCCCAAGTCAAACCTTCGATATTGAATGCGATGTATCAAATTGCTATGAACTTGATGATTATTGTCGTATTTGGTAAGCAATAATAAGAGAAAAAGGAAATATTGTTTAACAATCAACTTTATTCTTTCAAAAATGAGATTAGAGTCAAAATTAAAAGATACCTTTTTTCACTAGTAAAAAGGTGTGTCTTTTATACAAAAATGTGTTTGACGGAGTGTGGATACCTGATGAATGAATGAGAGAAATTATGATTGAAGATTTAGATGTTTGATGGATGGATCCTGTTGGTTACGGTTTCCACCTGTCAAAGTGAGGAGAAATATCGATTTTTGATGAGTGGCTGCTTCAAACACATGTAAGAAAAGAAATGTAGTTAATATATAGTATATGAGTATTCATGATACTAAGGCAATCATTATTATTAATCCACTAGGACTCTCAATCTACCGAAAAGCGAGTACATCAAGCCCATTAATGAGAATGATTTAAAAACCAACTATATCAACCTATTTGTTCAACATTTCATTGATAAGGATGTCAATCTCTTAAAATGGCCAGAGGTTAATCACAAAGACAGGATCCATCGTACTTCCAGACGAAAGTCTGCTGATGCTATTATATACAGAGTTGACCAAAGTCAGTTAGGCGCTCCCATTGGATTCGGCGAGGTGAAGTCCGAAAAACAAATCAAGAAGTCAGACATCTTACCCTTGACTTGTACCGACTCATCCATTTCGCTAAAAATTCTATCAATAATTCAAACTTTCAAAATACCCTTACTTTTCAATCCATTGGAGCGAAAGTCACCTTCTACATGACATCATTGCTAAATGGGGCTCTTTACTGTACCTGAACTACCGTCATTCGTATGCAATAGCCGAAGCAAAAACAATGCAGCGATTATTTTTTAAAAGTATTCAATTATTTACCCTTCATAACCCTTTTGTAAATAACTGCACATAATTTCCAACATTACATAATCAAATTACATATAAAGAAAAAATAAATAAAACATGTTTATGCTACCAAGATGTAAATGAGGTATTTATATTGGAATCCACAATGTTCTCTGATCCTAGTCCCAGACGTCTTTTTCAATTAAAACCTCGATTATAGCTATTCTGTCACTCAAATAAAACAACCTATTTTGGGGGGAAAATCATCTATTTTTATTATATCGCTTGTTCATAACCTAATTTGATGATTTCTATTATCTATCATATATTATACATTTCACCAATACACGGATTTCTTTACTGGCTTTTGTTTTTCTTTGTCTTGACTTGAATGAATAGCTTGACAGGTCGCTTAAACACCTTTGCAATGTGTTCTGTTGCCTTTTCCACTACAGCATTGATGATCCTTCCATTTGTTCCTACAACAATTTTATGCTGACTGTCACGCTCGACATACACGTTTTGATCAATACGGAGCGTCCCGTCTTTGAGCTCTGTCCATCCCACATTCTCTTGCTTCAGCATGTATGGAATATATTGATGTAATCGCTTAAAGAACTCGATTCTAATCACTTCTTCAACCCGTTTTAAATCTGCCATTTCGCTCGTTTGGTCGGCTGGATATATCCAAGGTTTTGAAATCGATGCATCAAATAAGGTATGCTAAGTCACCAAAACTACTGTTAAATAATATACCAAGACGAGCGATTTACTTTTTAACCCACCTTGAGTGTGTCTAAACTCTCGTCTTGTAATGCGGATATATACAATGTATTTTTGATCTGTGGATATCCATCGGAATACTTTTCAGCAACTCGTTTTAACACATAATCCTCTTGGCCAATCAGATCCATCTAAAAGTCGATTACACATAAATAACAACGAAAATGACATTGTCCAAATATAGCACTTTACCTTATTAAATACCAATGTCGCAGGAATGTTCAGTTTTGAAAGCCCATCAAGCAAAAAGTCCTCCATATCCGCTGCATTTGATGATAATGATCTATTTGCATCAACAACAATAAGCACTGGATAGTAAATGTGAGTATACTAGTTCTTTGTTGGCAAGGTCTTTTTCATTTTTACCATGATCGGCTTCGTCTAAAGAGCGCCAGGACGAAGTGGCGAGTGTTCTATTCATTTTAGCATGATTGCGATTAGGAATCACACCTGGTGTGTCCAAAAACACAATTTGATAATTGTTCTCAGAAAGCACAGCCAAGATTCTCTCACGAGTAGTATGGGCCTTGGAAGTGACGCCTGAAACCTAACAAGCTATACTTTAATGGGCGTGAACGACCTCCTTCTTTTAATAATATCAGCAATGTACCTCTTCTCCAACTACTTTATTGACAAGTGTCGACTTTCCTGCATTTGCTGCTCCAATCACTGCAACTTTAAGTAAATGAGGGTTTTCAGGTTGGATCACGTCTCTTGCTACCTTTACGAGTCGCTCCTTCAAGCCTTTGTTAAACAAAGGGGGAAAATCGTTATATATCAAGTTGGCTTGAGAGAAAAAACATATTCCATTCTTACCGGCAGCCTGTCTAAAGTTTAAACTTTCTAAACGTGCCTTTACCTCTGCTCTTTTTGCGTCAGACTGTTTCTGCTTTGTATTGTTAAAATAGGCTGCTGAGGTGTGCCAGTCGTTTGTATTTGCCGTTGACTTTGCGGCGGATTTTTTTGTATTTGATTTTATGGATTCAACTGGGATGCCTGCACGATGTTTCGCTCTTGACATGATGGCATAAAGCCTATATTGACAGCACTCTAAAGACATGCCGCAATGACAAGTATATGTTGGTTATTATCGATACTATGTGAACTAGAGTGGGAGTATATTTCTATAATATATTACCATGGCTAAAGGTTTTGAAAACAGGTCTAAACATGGTTTTTATGTGAGAACAAAAGTAGCAATTGCCACACGAAAATAAATTTGGGAGAAAAAATGAGACTCCATTTTGTCCAAATAAGGGAATTGTAACTTGCAAGGAAACAAGCCACTCATTTTCTACTACATCCTCTTGATTCCTTTATTAAATAAGGTGTGCTTTTCAGTTATTCAATATATGTTTTATTTTATTTTATTAATTATCATTAAATGGTATTGTTTTACAGGTTAAATTACTATTAGTGTTATTTTGTATTAGGCTTTGGTATTACTTCCAAGTTAGAGCTTTTCTACTTGATCAACAACCACGCCGTCTTTCTTTTCAACGACTTCAGGCTCTTGCTCGGTCTTTCCTTGCTCAACATCATTGCTTGAGATAGTGTCAGAATTAATTACTCTGTCTCTTTCCAAATGTACATGATCCAGTTCCTCCTTTGAAAGGTTGATAAGAGGACCCTTGAACCATTTACGGCCATCAATGGCAAATCGACCTATATAAAAACAATGAGTCTTTGCATGTACTATGTATGTATTTTTAATATCCATTACCTCCAGCGCCTATAATTACAGCACCTACAGCCAAACATGCATCTATATTTATTTGTTTATATGAGTATTTTAAAATCACCAAAAACCCAAATAAAGATAACGCTTTGATAAACAACTTACAGTTCATTGTTACGGGTTCCACGGGATCTATTAATTAAAACAGTAAGATAAGCTTTAAGATAAACAAAACGGATCAATATATATATGAACTTACTTATTGGTGGTAGCACGAAAAGGATAGTAATAAGACAAATCCAAATAACAGCGACACTAAAATATATATATGCATAAAATGTTACTACACCATTTAAAAAAAATTGTATCGCATTCACATACATTCCGATTGGTTCAGAGAAACGACCCAAATGCAAAGGACCTCTAGTAAACTGCTTACGGTTCATAAGCTTGGCGACAATAGGTACACCATATGAAATATAAAGACCAATGGTGGCAACAGAAGTTACAGCTGAGAAAGCAGTCGAGTTACCTAATGAGGGGAGACCTAAAAGACCTGCAATAGTAATAGCCAACCAAACAGCATTGATAGGGGTCTAATCATGCATTGGATGCATTATTAGAAAAACACTGTATATATTTATAAACACACTTCGTTTTACTTTACCTGTCTCTTTTCATTGATGACATGCCAGTACTTACTTCCTGGCATGGCCTCATCGCGAGAAAATGCGTAAATCATTCTGGAATTGGCAGTTACACTAGCAAAACCACATTGCCAACAGGCAACGATAAGAATGACCATTAAAACGATAGCGCCTTTATCTCCCACACAGTCGACAATGATCTGCATGGTGGGAAAATTGGTGCTTGTGGTGACGGTGTTTTCGAAATCTTGAACACAAAAAAGGAAGGCAATGATAAAGAAGAAACCCATGACCGAGCTCACTTTTCAAAAATAAACGTTTGTATCAATTCTCTTTTTTCTTTTTGTACTCTTCATCCCATTTTTAATCTGTATTTACCTAAAACAGCCATTACCATGCCCACAGGGCCACTGATCTCCGCATTATGAGTTTCTTCAGACATGTGTGCACTCGAATCATAACCTGTCAATGTAAATTGAGCCTGTAAAAGACCAATAAGACAGACATAGGGAACACTCGTCCATCCAGTGTTATTGTTGAAATGGGTGAAAACAAAGCTAGCAGATTGGTGGGTTGGTGCCTTTGCAGCAATTGTGATGATAATCACTGTAGGAGCAATCACCTGCCACCATGTACTCACAGCTTTTTGCCCAAAAAAAGTAAAATTTGTGGTTTTAAAAAAGGGTGTCTCTCTTTTTCAAGTATTAAAAAGATAATTTACTTACAGTTCAAACGTCTCATCGCAGTTGGACCCAAAGAATTTGCGATCCCGTGTGTGACACAAATCGCAATATGAATTCCTGTAGTAGCGCCAGCTGTTGGAGTCCACGATCCACCTGTTCCAATTGCTATCACTGCTCCAATCATCAAGGCAATACCGTAGTTAATACCTGCTGTTACAGCAAACTGGCCAATTAAGTTGAACCATCCTGTCATCCATGATGTAAAGGGTGCATATCTTTTACTACTTAATCTTGCACTATACCAATATAGTCCACCAGAAGTTGGGTAGGCCGAAGAAATTTCTTTTTTG
>VCJM01001253.1:4165-16783 GCA_024139495.1 Backusella sp. ASU-2019c | reverse complement strand
GGGGGGGGGGGGGGGGGGGGGGGGGGGGGGGGGGGGGGGGGGGGGGGGGGGGGGGGGGGGGGGGTGGTGGAGCAAATGTCGAAACGTCTGTTGGTGCAGATGGACCATTCATAGGAGTTATATCATCGGAAGGCGGAGTTGATGCCAATAATAAAGTTGAAGAAGGTTCTACGACATGTTCAGTCATACTACTATTTTCTTCAATATTCTTTTCCGAATCCACGGATATCATGATTTCATCTTCAACACTTTTTATAATTGCAGACATATTATCATCGTCAACATCGTCGTAGTTTATAACGGATGGTATAACAAACTCTCGTTCTTCACTCTGTGTATTAGGTTGTTGTGGGGTTGTTGTTGACAAGAAATCCAAAATAGTAGGGTCTGTGTTATCATGCTCGATGCAAATTGGGTGATGGTTTTTTTCATCGTTCAATACCTCTGTTGGATGTTGTGTTGTTAGCATAAAAGCACCATCATCAAACGGTTCTTCGGAGATGACGGGTGGATCATGTATGGCAAATAACTTTGGTGTACCTGGTTCGCTTTCCTCCATTATAGACCGTCTTGACCCTCGGCTCCCAACCGTACTTGTTGTGATGGAACGGACAATGTCCTTATCGAGTAATGTTGTTGTTTTTGTACTGTCCGTTCGCTTGCTGCTTATACTATCATTCCGTCTACCTCTACTACTAATACTATCATTTCGCTGGCCGTTACTACTTGTGCTCTCTTTTCGTTTGCTAGGACCATGAGTGCTTTCTTTTCGTTTATTAATGATATTATTTGAGGTCGAAGAAGATGAGGATGCCGTTGTGGCAGAAGATGATAGCTGAGTTCTACTTGTTGTACTTGAGTTTTTACGTATATTAGGTGTTTTTGTTGTTTTCTTTTTTATTGGAGGAGTGTTTTTCTCTGTATTCGTTGCTGTAGGAGTAGTAGATGATGTAGATGATTTTTTAGATGATGCTGGATCCGCTGTTTCTGTATCAGTTGATCCCAAAGAAGATTTTGAAGATTTCTTTGAAGAAGAAACCGAATCTGTGCTACTCTTTCTCACAAAGCTTCCAATTCTTGATTTAAGGGATTGTCTAATGGTTTCAGAAAAGTTGTTTTGGTTGTTTTGGTTGTTTGATGATGTGGTATTTTTTTGTGTGTTTGAAGTTACTGTCGGAGCTCTTTGCAATGGAGTTTTTGATTGTTTTGCATTTGGAAGATTATCCGGGCTCCAAGAGTTGCGAAGTTTTGTTTTTGATGATGTTTTTTGCAGTTGTTGGTCATTTTCAATTTTTTTTGTTGGTGTATTTATAAGTGGTGTATCTGGTGATTCGGGTGAGGATATGCTATTGTTACTATTACTGAGGTTATGATGATTATATAATTGATGTTGTTGCTGAACTCTGAAGCTACGTCTTTTTGGCGATGGGTTACCATACTCTGTCAAGTTTCGAACTGAATCACGCAACTTTCTCATTTTTGCTTCGGTTTCTAATAATTCTGTTCGGTAACGTTCTTCAGTGCTCTTGAAAAATATCTTTAACATTGCATTTGTTTGCTTGGATATACTAAGATCTTTTTCAAGATATTCAATTTTTGCTTCGAGAGAATTTACTTTGTCATCTTCGCTAGATTCTATGTATTATAAAATCACAAAGTTAGATCTTCGGTTTAAAGCGATACAAAATAGGATTTCAAAAAACGTAAGCTTACGAGTAAATGTACTTGTTGATGATAACGGTGGATAACTGTCTTGGCGTTGTGTATCTTGTTCGGCAGAAAATTTTGGAATAAGACTCTTTACTGAGAATTCACAAGCACTTGACATGTCTTCAGGATAAGCTGTTTGGTCAAGAGCAATTTGTTGTACAAGCATTTCAATTAATTGAAATTGATAGCTACTAAAAGTGAAAATCAAAGTAAATAAACAAATAAAATAAACCAATAACATATCACTATAGAACTACCTTTTTTCAGGATTATCCAATATCTTTAAAAGATAGCAAAGAATATTATGTACATTGCTATAAGCAGGAGTGTTCTGAGTTTCTATTAATAAAGAATCCAATAAAGCTGTCGGCTCCATATGAAAATAACTGTCCATATTTTCTTGCATGACATCTGTTTCATTTTCCCCTTGAAACTTTTCAATAGCGATACTAATATGCTCATGGTTCAACTTTGCCATCTTGTCAAATATATTGTTCAATCCAGCCTGCTGAAGTTCGGTGGTCAACATGATGCGTTCTTTGCGATCATCCACAATATCGGGTCGCACAAGTGTATTGATGAATAATACACTTATAAACTATGATAACGATTTTAATATGTAAGTTTAAATCTCGATATTATTTATCAAATGACTTGTATATACCATATATTGGGTAATTTGGGAATCACCTGCCCCGACCATACCCGTTTTCTTCAAGTCATTACTTGCGCCTACTGCCGATCCCATTTTGCCCCTGCCATCCAATGTCTTTTCAAGAACCTGCAACCAAGCATCAAAACGATTGTTGTCACCCGCCTGTTTTAATAGATTCATGCTTTTAAGTACAGTGGCTCTGCCATTGGGTAAACAACAAAAAGCTGTCAGAGATTCACAAGCTTGTGTTCGTGCGGGAATATAGGGAGACAAGAGTGATATACAAACGCTATCAATAACACGTGGGTGTTCAAAAGCTTCACGGAGACCAGACTATTTTTAATCAATTTGTTATTATTATTATTATTGTTGTGTATTTTTGAAGGTTACTTTTTTATTCATTAAAGTATGAAGGCATCTTAATATCTCTAACTCTATTTTATACTCGGTTTGGGTTCTATTTATTTGTTTAGTTTTATTAAAAAAAAAGGTTAAAGAATAGCAAACAAATAAATCTCTCACCTTTCAATTTTTTTCTGCAGAACGGCCAATTCTTTACTGATAATTTGCATCCCACCATCTTCGATAAAGCGTTCCAGCCAACTATTTCGTAACAAATCAGTAAATAAAGATACTCTTATCGATTTCTGAGTGTCTTTTTTTATATTTATATTCACCTGTCAGAAGTCCTTATATAGTATGATATTTCAAGAATGACTTCGTACGTAATTCCCTTCTGTTTTTGTTTACAAAGAATTTTGACATAGTTTGGTGGTGCAGCGTTAGCTGATCTCTTTGTGTTTTTGGGTCCAAGAGCTTTCTTCTTTGGTGCTTGGGTATTTTTTTTTGAATCCGATAAAGAAGCGAGTTGCTCTGCACTTAAATCAAGTTGTTTCTATGTAAACAAATAAGTAATCAAAAAATTTTCACAATCAAAAAGTTAAAATCTTTACTGCGACTTCTGTAAACAAATCCTCTTCATCCTCCTGCTCACCGCCACTGCTGCTGCTGATGTTACTGTAGCTAGTGATGTCGGTGTTAATCCAAAGTTTATTATTCTTAGCCTGATAACTATCTTTGTTTTCGTCTTCCTCGTCTTCTAGTGCTAATCAAAACAGGTAAATATTCTCATCCTTCATATCAACACGGCTCTTTTTTTTTTCTTTTCTTTTTTTCTTCTTCTATTGTACCTGCATCAGCTTGCAAGATATTATCGATTCCAGAAATCAAGTCGGTTAAAAGAGGATCGTGCTTAGTCGCAGTTTGTTGTGTACGAATAGAAGACACCGAAGGACGTCGACTATACAGCCTTCTATTGGTTTTTCTACTATTTCGTTTATTTCCAATGTTGGAAATGAAGTCCATTTCGCCTTTTCTTTTCTTTTTCTTTTCTTTTCTTTGAACACACACACACACTAGTACGAAACGTGTGTGGCGATAACCCAAAAAGAAAAAAAAAATAAGAAAGAAAAAGGAGTTGGAAAAAAAAAACTTATTGACATTATTATCCAGGGCGACGACCACACAAATGAATAATAATAACGGAGTGTCAAAGTGATCACAGCAAACAAATCCATTTTTAGTAAAGCAGAATAACCTTTTCCAACACATGATTGAAGTCCCACCAAATGATGATATAATTTTAATTTATTTACTCTTTGAAAAAAAAAAAGAAGAAAGAAAATATATGATGGGAAAAATAAAATAGTATTACATATGAAAAAGTTATATTGTTAATGGTTGTATATGTTGTGCATTAAGTAATGTGTAAGTGTATAAGTGTGAGTGTGAGTGTGAGTGTTTGTGTGTGAGTATAAAATAATTTCAAAGATCATAAATATATAAATTACCAGGCGTCAAATAGGAGCCTACTTTGTGTAAGTGGTGAACCCGTATCTTCCTCTTTTTTCTTGCTCTTGTTGTCACTTGCCACAGCCCTATTAAATATCAAGGGCTCGGCTGTAGTGCTACCAACAGGTGAATCATCATAACCAAGTTCGCTCATTTTGAATACGAGCGAATCATCATCATCCAGCATACTACTACTGTTGTTGTTGTTGTTGCTGCTTCTCTTTTGCTGCTGAATATCCATAGGCGCCGCTATTCTTGACTCCAACGTAATTTTCTTCTTTTTCTTTCCATCATTCCCTTTCTTGTCTCCAATATTACTAGATTTTTCTACATCGCTGTCAGCAGTACTAGATGATCCTGATTTATGCGATTGTCTACTGGACCCTTGTTGAGTTGATGTACCTGATCGCATATGATGCATATCATAATGCCGATCTGTTGGATATGTCGAGTAAGCAGATATATCACGTGTATGGTAACTATCTTGATCATCATCATCATCATCAACATCTTCGTCTTCGCTATCACCCTTCAAACTATGTACATCCAAAGGCGAATGGATACTTCTTCTTGCATCTCGAAGCGCCTTTGATGTACTCGCTAATGTTCTTGTTTGAGGATAACTACGAGGCATCATTGGGCTAGAAGGAGTCATGGGTTTTTTGGATTCAGCTGTGTGTAAAGGCGAAGGTACAACTGGTTGGTAAGAAGATCTTCCACCCGCTGAGGAAGTGGAAGATACAGGAGAAACACCTGTCTCTTGGTGCTGTGAAGAAGTGATTGATTCTGATAAAGATGCATGTGTATCACGTAAATTTTGAAAATGTGATAATTGTTGCTTTGAGCGATAGAGCGAGCTGGTCATACTTTCATCCATTGGCTGCTCTTGGAATAACTTTAATTGCTGATGTGCTCCTACAAACTTGACAAAGTCTTCTAAATCACTGCTCCCATCATCATTGTTTTCACTGAAATACAATAAACTACTTTGATCGCTTGCTCTTGACCCTCTTCGCTCCCGAGGACTAGTCTTGTATTTATCAAAACTGGATGAGAATTCGAGCTTTTTACCAAATGATCCACTTTCCCCTCCCCCTCTTTGGAAGGGGTGTGTTGATGAAGGCGGTTGTCTTGGTTTAATGGCTAAAATAGTTGAACTGAATGGTTAGCAAGCATAAATTCACCCCCTTTTGTTTCCCACTCTTTTATTTACCGATAGCTCCTGCTTGTGGTGAAGAAGAAAGTGATGGTGATTTAAATGGGGATATAAAGGGAGCAGAAGAGCGCCGTGAAGAAGTAGCCCCAGCACTTGCAAAACTTGGGGTTTCCATTTTTTGGAATGCACCAGCAATAGTTTGTGGAGGAGAGGAATATCTATTGGATGGGGAGCTACTCGTTTCCCTTGACGAGGCATCATTACTGCTATTTCTGGATATAATTGGAGATAGAGACTGCAGATGGGAATGTCGGTGAAGAGAAGATGACGAAGAAGGTGAAGGTGTTTTATTCTATTAATATTATAACATCTGCATTAAATAGACATCCACGCATATCTCTTCATGTGCCAAATCCACTTACCCTTATCCCTAATCCTACTCCACCATCATCATCATTGTTACTGTCATTATTGGAAGATATAGACGCATACATTGACATTGGTCTTGGCTTTTTTTCGTCTTTCTGGCGTCGACTATTATTGTTATTATTGCTATATTGCATCATTGTAGGAGTAAAGAACTGTTCATCCATTTCAATAAACTGCGCACTTAGATCTCTTTCGGAATCCTCCACACGAAAACCACAATTACGACGATAGGTCACGTTGAGCTTAAATGTTCTATTTTAGATATTTAACGATTTAGTATTTCCCTTGGTTGGTGTGAATTATTTATATCGATTACCCTATTGGTGTAACAATTTCTTTAAATTCATGTGTCTTGGTGACTGAACGTGCGTCACTTTCCAATACACCTGTGTCTATTTTATTTTATTTATTTATATACCTTTATATATTAATATATACATATAGCAATGAACTTACTTAGTGAGATTTCTGAAGAATGCATTCGCGAAGACGATGAGCTTAATCGATAACCCATTGAAAGTGAATTAGTGTCTGCCTGTTGTTTATATATTTTTCGATAGAGTTCATAAGTCGGTAATAACCTCACGAATGAATGCAATGATCGGAAAAAGACGATAGAGCGTTTATAAAGGTTTGGCAAGTCAATCGGGTGATCGGGTATAGGATGACTATTCCATGTAAAATAAATACACTTTTCTTTTATTATAGATGAAATAAACACTTACTTTAATGACAATTCCCAAGACTCGATCAATATCCTGTCGGCATGGAGACCCATGGTAGGTGACTTTAATTCGACTTTAGTCCACCTTAAATTATCATCTGCCAAAACCAATGATTGCTGCTGATTATTTGCAAGTCTGGAAGTGTCAAGGTAGATATCGATGATCATATGTGGAATGTTATCATTTGATGACACCGCCATTGTCCTCCAAAATTTCAAATCCTCCCGCAGAACGTCTACATCATCAGTTGCGATATTGAACTAATTATTATTTTATTAGCTTCCAATGGAAACACCATTCTCTCTCGATTAAAACTAACCCATTTGTTGACTTTTCTGGTGCTTGATTTTGATCTTTTACCATAGTTTCGGTCTGTATTTCTGGCTTGAATGATAATTTGAGCGGTTTTGGAATAAAAATTCTAGTTAAAGATATTCTATCGTTTATTATCACATAAAGACAACATGTTTGCTATATTTAGTACCTGAATAATTTGGTCTAGTTTCGAATTACGCGAATTGCTGCTACTAGATTGTTGTTGTCCAGATGAATAACTCATTGAGTGCATAAACTTATATTAACAAAACTTGCATAAACAGATATCTTTTCTTTTTTTAATTAAAAAGAAAAAAGAAAGAATTTGTATTTTATATAAATGAATATATAAAAAAAATACAAATAAAATGATAATCTTTTACACTGCTTTTTTTTCTGCTTTCTATCAAAGGAAAGAACAAAGAAAACAGCGTTCTAAAAGATGTATGAAAAAAAGGAGCAAAAGCACTATGAGATGCGAAAATAAAATAGTTATATGATAAGGAAAAATCCCGTCACGATCACGTGCGTTCTAGAACCAAAGTTAATATTGCAAATTTGCTGACAGAGAACAAAAGATCATTTATTATGGAGAACATCAGCTGTTTTAAAGCATTGTATTTGATATAAAAAGTGAATCCAAAAGTGTATCATCAAAAAAGTACTTTTATACTACAATTTTTTTTCTATTAAAACAATTTTCTCACAATGATAAGCATTAAAGAAATGAAAAACGTTCAAAATGATTTGTTCAAACATGGTTACACACCGAGGATATATATGAATGAAAAAAAAAGCAATATACTTATTTATTTCTAAATCTATTATTAAATCTCTATGGATACAAACCTTTAAAAAGAGAAATGTTGAAACTAATATAACAGTGCTTTTACAATACTAGTGTGCATAAAACATCCAATGATAATGTATGGTGTCAGAAGAGTAAGAATCAATGTGTGATGATTTCATTCTGTTATACCAAGCTACTTGTATTTTTTTACTACCCTTGGTTATATTCCAGTTTTTAGTGAAATAATTGAAAATCAGGTGCTCGTCATAAAGCTACTTTTATACTCATCAAAATGACATCAAGTATTGTAAACCATTATAAGTCCATGTTGATGGCAATCCTGTGCTCCTTTTCCTTAAAGTCGACAATAGATCTGATTTGATTAACATTTAATGTTATAAACCAAGTATTTTACTTATAAAACGAATTTTGTATTTGAGATTCTTTACCGTAAATTCAAATGATGATATCATCTTTCAAACTCATCTCATTGGTGAGCAAAAATGGTAATGAATTGGATTTATTCAAGCCGTTCGAACAAACATGTTCGAAATATGTTACAAGTACAGGTTACAGGTCTTTGAGTTGTATTTGTAAAGTAATATATACTTACAAGATAACTTATTAAACTAAAGAAAAGCTACTTCTACACTTTGCCTTTATATGATGATAAAAAAAATATCTTCTTCCCCAAATTACAGGTACCTCTCTTTGTTAAAGCAAGTGTATAAAGAGGAAACACTTTGTATAAAAAGGCAGACTTTACAAATATTTTTGTTTACCCTAAACATATAAAAGTGCATCAATCTTCAGATTTTTTCATTAGAGTATTCCAATATCCAAGTTTGATCTTAGATCTCTAAATAGGAAATATGTTTTGGTTTAATTTTATAATAATAAAAGCAATAAAAGAAGGGGAAAATAATCGAGTAATAGAATACAAGTCAGAACAAAAAAAAAAGAGGAGAAAATAAAAAGGCGGTAGAAAGGAAGGAAATGGTATAGATTATACTCAGACAACAATATAAGGGGGAAACTGTAATAGATAACTAATTAAGAATTGCTTTCCCTTAATACAAATAGGCAATGGCAGCGGCAAAAACGGTAGAGAGAAGTAAACCGTTTCCTCCTTTCAAAATACTGCCACCACTTTTGGCGTTGGCAGCACCAGCAGCTGGAGAAACAAAGACGGTAGGAGAAGATGCAGCAGTACCACCATTAGACGAGTTGGTAGCAGCTGGGTTGCTCATGTATTCTACATAAGATTGGTTATTCCAACCGGCACAGACACCAACAGGACTCAGTTTGACCTTCTCATGAAGTGCAGGCAATGCCTTAATATCTGCACCAACGGTAATATTAGAAAGATCATGCATCAAGGAGTTTCCACCTCGAGTCAATTGTGCTGCTGTGTTGGCCCACTCTGTGACGTTTGCAATCAAATGCTCTTCAGTTTGTCCACCAGTGGAGATGCGCCAATCTTGTGAATCGACGGACCACATAGCGGGGACCATACCTAATTGTTTGACAATGTAACGCACACGATCGTCAATGTCACCACGAGGCTAAAAAGAAGGTTCAGAATGATATATATTATTGAATATATTGTTCTAGACTTACTGGACGCATCAAGCGCGGTGTTACACCGATGATCTCTTGTACAGCAAGAGTTGTCCACATTAACTGGCCGATCACCATATCATTAGTAAGTGTGGTGAGCTCTGAGTGATCCCTATAAAGATGATTCAAATAGGAGCGGATAAGTTTTATAATTCCCCTTTTTCATTGTTTTTGTGCTCCGGTTGTTACTTACCAAGTATGAACACCAATTTCATGACCTTCATCAAATGCTTGTTTAATAATTTCGGGGTAGAGAACAGCTTGTTTACCAACAACAAAAAAAGTAACCTTTACATTGATACTCTTTAAGAAGGCGAGCAACTCGAGTGTTACAGGATAAGGTCCATCGTCGAAACTCTATTTTATGTACACATATGAATTAGTTATTTGTTTACTCTATTTTAACATCTTTGTGTTTTCGCAATAATCTATTTTTAATTATCAAAAGGGTCTCTTTTTACTTACTGTACCCCAGACGGTCTTATCAGTACAAGAAACAATATCAAAATCTTCACGGAGACAGCCGCCCCAGCTCCAGTTACAATAAGAGTTGTTTCCAGAGGGGTCGGAGTTGACGATTTCACCACCCAGACCACCTGTTTGGATCAGTTAAAAGAAGGTCTAAATAATATTAAATGATTACTTACCAATTAAGGTATTAGGAGCATATTGGAGTTCAGGTCCATCTTTGACGAGAGTGACCCATTCAGCTCTGGGTGAAGGTTTACTTTCGCCTTGAGGATATTGGTTCTTCCAAGCAATTTTTGTGTTTGGGATCGATAATACTGGGCTTGCTTGAGCAGCTGAACTTGAAGTAGCAGCAGGTGCTGATGCAGAGACAGCTTGTCCTGATGCTGTCGAGACAACAAGAGCAATGGCCGTAAATAATATTTGTTTTGTATTAAAAATCATAGTCTAGATATATCGAAGAGAGAGTTTTTTAAAAAAAGGAAAGGAGAAAGAAGAAAAACAAAACAAAAGCAGCAGTATTTATACACATCGTTTAATTTTCCTCATCTTCTTGATTTCTAAAAATAATAATAACCTTTTTTAAAAGGAGTGTTAGCCTTCAGGAGGATAGCATGGAAACAAAAGAAAAGGCAGAAAGTCCTTTGATATAATATTTGACAAGGCGTGCAAAAAGATTACCAAATTTAAAAAAAAAAAGCATTGGATTCGTGTTTCACAAATTTCTATCCATATTAGCCCAATTGATTTGATACAAGCACAAGCTCAATTAACTTGATCATTTATTCTTGGATACTTTATTTTTGCATGTTGTTATTTATATATTAACTTTATTAATATGACATGTAGAAAATATTGATTGTTGTGCATTTTGTTCTCGCTTTACGAATACATGTATAGTAATTTTAAAAAAACATATGTTTTTCTTCTTATTCTTTTTTGTAAGGAGTTTTGATATAAAACTTGTTTTCTGATATTTTGGCGCTAAAAAAATAAAATAAAAACGTTGCCATTGTATGATATTTTAAGAAACTTGTAATCTAAGCATTTCTAAACATGCAACTCTGAGCCACGACATCACTCGCTTCTATTTATGGTAGCTTCTATTTTATCTATTTACTTATATATTCTCAGCCATTCAGCGCATAAATTATATATGAATGGCTCTAATGTATCAAATAAAAGAAGAAGAAACGTCGGCTCAGGATTAATTTTAGGCTGTCTCTGTGTCGCTCTTTCCGCTATTTTTTTTTTTTTTTTGATGTGATGAAAGGGACCAAGCGAACTATTCAAAGCAAAATTTATTTTGTTTACAAGATCGGCAAATTCGATTTGAAAAGCTCATTTTTATCAAAGATCAAAAATAGGATATGGCTTAAAACCATCTGTTCGATCATCTGCTGGTATATCATATTAAACGATCCTACATGATTTAGCGCAGTTGTTTATTTTATTTATTCTTTTGGCTTACCTGGTAAATGAATATTTTTTGCCTCAATTATCGATGAAGTTTATTTGTCATCGTTATGTTGGCGTCATTGATATTATTTCAGGACCAAAGAGATGCATTTGATTGGACACTTTTTTTTTTATCGGTACTGCTTAACGTCTAGTGTAAAAATAATTTCAAACCTGTAATATACAGCAATAAAAAAAAATACGCTCAAGAAAAGTCAAATAAAGAAGTTCACAATAGACCTTGCTACACAAATGTGAAAGAGGAAATAGTAAATAGTAGTACTAGTGGCTTATTCATTAGGTGAGGAAGTTTATTTTTGGCAAATGGTCTTTCACTCTTGAAGAATGATGAAACTTTAAGCTGACATATATGTTATTCCACTATCCATCAACAGCTTTATTTATTTTAGAAAAACTAAAAGACATTTAATGTTTCAATTTACCTTTAGTTTGGATCCTGTATGTATGGAAGATATGCTTATTAATGTTGCTTCCATATCTCATATTAAAATGTAAGTTAATACCGGTACCAAAATAAAAAAAAAAAACTTATTTAAAATTTTAAAGGATCAAAGTATCCCAATCTAGATCTATGTAATAATTTAAGTTCCTTGGATTCCAAATCGCTATGAATAGAAAATATTTATTAGCCACAAATAGGTTTGTTTTGATAGAAATTCGGAATTATCCAGTTATTCTTTATTTTACAAATAAAGTAAAAAGCTTTTTTATTATTTTTTTTATTATTTTTCTGCTTTCTCTTTTTTTCCCATTTTTATAATCATTACACTCGACAAAGCAAATGGCACCATCCATACTTGGTAACTATTCATCGATCTTTATACTTTAATGGTAACGAATTGGTACTGTTACCATTACCACCGTATCACTATCATATTGTAGCTCATTAAACATACTTACATGTGTATGCAGAAGCCATGCAGAGTTACAATCATGTGTACTTGATTTTTTGTATTGCGATAAAATGAACTCAGCAGAGACGCAATGTTTTTATGACAAAATCAATAAGAAATAAAAATGTAAATGTAAAAGAGCTAATCTAATTAAAAGCATTCCTTTTCTTTACTATTTATTCTATTCCATGTTCTTTTCTCTTTTTTTTTTTTCTTTATTCATTATAAATATAAATAAATAAATATATAAATAAAATAAAATTAGTGTTTAGTGTTTAGTGTCAATAAAAGTCCTTCACAAGAGAATAATAAAAACAAATAAAACTTGATGATTTTATGAAAAAAAGTTTTGTATGTAAAAAAAGGTGCATTTTTGTGAGAATGCAGCTCTAAAGCTGCACATTGAAAATGCCATGATTACGAAATGATTCTATTGAATTAAAAGCATGATATAAGAAGAATGAGTATGTTTAAAAATGCTTTTTTATAAATATATATATATATATATATATATAATATATATCGAT
>VCJM01001252.1:29885-40436 GCA_024139495.1 Backusella sp. ASU-2019c | reverse complement strand
AAAGTTTTTTTTTTTTTTTTTTTTTAAACGTGCATGGACCACATGTTTTTAAAAGGGAAAACCTACCAACAATACCAACTGTCATTTCGTATTTTTCTTTGTCTACCCCGACAAGCAACGAATAATCCATGATGTTGCATTTTGTTAAAAACCGAGTGTCATTTAAAATGGCAGCTTGCAACATAGCCTTTGATTGTTCATTGACTGGTAGTTCCATCCGACATTCTGAATACAACAATAAAAAAATAATAAATGACAAGTTAATTTTTTTTTTTTTTTTGTCATGACAGTTCAAGTCCGTTTTCGTATTACCATCCAACCAATCTCCGTCCCACAATGTAGTATCCTTTTGCTGTTTGCGGTACTCTCCCACATGTCGTTCCTGTATTCCTTTGAAGTCAAATCTCTACAATGGCCCCCCCCCATTAGTATCGTATGATTTTAATTTGACAGGGCGGACTATTACCTTGGCTATGTTTCGATTATAAAATAAGTGCTCCATCACGAGAACATCAATATTAAGAACGGAATTCTTGTCAATCGCACTTTTCATTCTTATTGTAAAAAACCCAAAAATCTTGGCCATCACCGAGGGACCCTGTTTTTTTTTTTATTTAAAAAAAAAAATTAAAAATATCAGTTTGTGTGTGTACAAAAAATATTACCGATTCACATACCTTATCTGTCTTATTCATGTAATCAAAATACTTTGGAGCAAATTTTAAAAATGCATCCTTCTCAGCGATGTTCCATGCATTCATCATTTCTTTAACAAGGAATCTATCGTCTTGAGTCTATTTTAAGTATATAGTTTTTAATGTATATATTTGTTTTGTTCACCTTCTGTTTTATAAAATTGGCTTCTACTCTTTCCACCACTTGCCGACCAGTGCCGGCATCGACTGAGTGACTCAATCATAATTTGGTTAATGTCACACTTCTTTCGGAGCATTTCGAATTCTTTTGCGTAATAAACGATACACGTAAATTCTACTCCATTATGTACATATTCTATTATAAAGTCGTGTGAGTTTTTTTTTCCAACAATTATTAAAATTGATACTGACTGTGCTTAATATGTGGACTAATATCCTTTTCTTCTTTTAACGTTCGTGGCTCATAAAAGTAAGATTCCATTTTAAATTCTCTTGTTGTAAATCGTTGGTCGTTTTGGTGCAAATGGTGCTGCTCTGTTTCGAGAGCACTGAGAGGCTTCAACGTGCGTTCTGTCAGCTCTCTCTTGATGTCACCCACTTCGAGTTTAGGCTCTTCCTGACTCTTAATCCAAGGATATTGGAAAAACCATTTCGCTTTTAAGTCATCCATTCGTCTTGATCGCTGTGCTTGCACCTCGTTTACACTAGATTTACAAACTTCGACAATCATCGTACGGAAGGAGGCAGTTTCTGTACCAGCACCTACTGTTTGTGACAGATATTTACGTTCGATTGATGAATAATATCCATCCAGTACCTGAGGCTTTTTAACTGCCGAATTGACAGAGGTGTTGCTTATTTGGGACTCTGTGTTGAGCGTAGACGAAAGTGTAGCCACCGATTCGTTTTTACTTGATGTAATGTGATTTACTATTTCGTGCTCGATATTATTTGGTGGAGCGAGATCTTTACCGTAAATCTCTTGAAGGTATTCATTTGAGCTATGTAGAAAATTAGCTTCTATTGTCATTATTTTTTATTGATTTTCTCCTTACCTAAGAGTGTATGAAATAATAGAAGAAGGCTCGTCTTCTCTAACCAGAATTGAGGATCCCGTGAATGAATGTACCATTTTTGAGCTATTGAAATATTTGATGATATTAATATAACAGTAATGTCCAGTGACTATGTAGCACTCTCTCTTTAAATGTGTACCTAATATAGTCGGGAGAAACCCAACCACATTCATCTGTAAGTTCAACGCAATTTAAATTCTGCCATTCAGACAAGTATCCGAGGAGGGAGTTTGATTGCAGTGCAAAAAAGCGTCGAAAATCGTTCAATTCATTTAAATGTGTGTCAGAGAGAACTTCTATAAGTGCTTTGTGGTCTGCATTTAACCTCTTTTGCATTTCCTTCAATTCATTCTGCAAAGCTATTAATTCCATTTGATGCTGTTTGGATTGGTCGTGTGCGAGGCCTTTGATTTTCCTTCTACCTTCTGCGATTAAGTAACGATCTAATAGGCTGATATGAGTTGTAACCGCTTCGAAAAAAGTGTCTACATCTCGAACTGCCATTTTGTGCCACTGCTGAATGGTTGGTAGACACATTCTGGGATCTTTTAACGAGAATACTTGTTTAATTTCACCTCCCATCTGAAAACGAGGAGCTCTTATTTCATAGCTCCTGTTCTCTTCGCTCATTATTTTAACGGTAATTCCGGATTTCTTGTGCAAGAAGCAGCGCAAGAGGTTGGATTTTTGGGTTTGAACGTGGGGACATGGTAGATGTTCTGGCGATGAAAACCGAGGACTATAAAATAAAAGTTCAAGATATTTGCCAAAAGAAAAAGCTTCGGTGTATGGGTGCATGATTTTTGATGGTGTTGAAGCGTCACATCTGTTGCAGGTCAGCCATACTTCAATGATATCATTTTCCTGATCCTGTTCTGTAGGAGCCGTTTGTGCTGAATCAAGATATATATTTAACTTTCCCATACCATGCGTGATGCAGAAAACATGGTTAATCAATTTCTGGTTACATTCATGAAATACGCTGCATTTTCTTTTAGAATCCAGTCTATAATTGCTTCCTGAAGACTGTGCTGATGAGGAATATGCAATATCTGACGTGCTAGTGTCCCGATGGGTCATATTCGGACGTTCTGTCATTGGAACAGGTGTCTCTACTAGTAACCCGGGTATAAATTGAGACTGTTTCTTAATATGAGTCTGACACGATGATTGACTTTGCTCGCACCAATGCCGGATTGTTTGACCAAGTGTCCTATCCAAGTTGGGAAATATGATTTCATTAAACTCTTGGGCAGGTGACTCGAATTTGAAATAGTCGATCCGGGTTAAAATAGGCCCAAGGCACGACTTTTCAGGGCAGCCAATTGGGTGACAAGTGAAACCGATCACTATATGCTGGTGGTGTTTAAATCCTTCTAATGTAAAAGTATCAAGCGAGAGGTGGTCTAAGCCATATCTACAATCAGAAAGTAATTGTGGTATACGAAGAGAAGAATAGGCAGTTATGAATTGAGGTAAAACAATGTTATTTATGTTGAAATTAGCGGGAGAAGATCCTAGATATGAAAGTTGGTTTTCGTCTTGGTAATATTGAGCACGTCTTTTTTTGGATGATGCGATGGATGATAGGATTGAAGATTGTCTGATATTCATCATGATCGGCTTAAGTATGGACATGGGTTGCACTATTTCCTCCAAGATCATACTTTTCTGTTCAATAAGCTGATCCTGCTCCACCTCGAGCCTGTTTAATAAAACAGGATACGGAAAATGACAGTCTGGAGAAGACGATATGAGAGAGTGCTGGATTAGGCTTTTTAATTTTGTAAAGCGATAAGGATCATCCTCCTGAATCAAATAATTCTGCGGATTAAACAATGCAGGCTCCTTTGAAGGGTCAGATGAACTGCGGCTTCTTTTCATTTGATACTCTCTTGCCATGTTGCTGTACGAAATCACTCTTTTAAGAATGGGAAATCTACCTGTTTCACTTGAGTTTGCATTAGTAAAATCCTTTTTTTTAGTGGAGGAGCCTTTTAACCAGGTCAAAAGACCCGCTTTTAAAGACAATTTAGGTTTTTTCTCTAGTGGCGTTACTAAAGGTGGAAATGGTAATGTGGGCTTTATCATTTTCACTGCTTTTGGATTGATGATCAGCTTCACATGATGATCCTGCATTACAAAAGTTTCCAAATATAGGCTGTAAATTACATACACGAGAGTGTAGACAATGGCGGTGATTTTGGGCGAAAGAAATTCGTTTGATCCATAAATGCGAATAATTCCACCAACAGGGAATGCTACAGTTGGGGGTATATCATCTTGAATAATGTAAAGTACATTAGTTTTGCATTATCCATAAAACGTAGAATGTAACCTAAAACCTTTAACCTGTTCTTGAATTGCGTTAACAAGGAATTTAGAATCTCCAGGAACATTGCTGGATATCGTTTCCACCAAGATTTTGTTTTTTGGGATCGCAGTCCTTCCATTGAAGGCCTTTTCACAGAAATTGATCATTAATTCATAGATCACATTAGACCACGGCTTTAATGGAATCTGTTCATTAAGAAGCCATCGATTAAGAAGATTCAAAAGATGTTGCCGAGAAATGTCGTCTAAAACTTCTGGCCGCACAGTAGGTAACGGCTTTAAAATTCTTGTTTGGTTCATAGTAATTAGTTAAAAACGAGAAAAAAGAACTACTAGCTATAGCAAGGCAAGTTGTATTAGGGTTAAAAAAAAAACCTGTTATACCAGGTGATACTATAGTACTTGTGAAATGTGTCACTGTGTACTATTTCTAAAATACAATTGAAAGTGATCGATATACGTGGTGGCTGACACTATCAAAGGAACTGCTACATTCTAACATCAAGAAAATACCCATTTATAGCGGGATAGGTCTTGAGTTTATTAATCTAAAATAATTCTTACGAATAGTAATTGTATGTATTTTCTCAAGGTCACTGTTGTATTTGATTTTTTTTTACTAGAGCGTCGTCTATTTGTTATGTTTAAATGATAAGTGATTTCATAGCATCGCTTTCACAACTGAATGAATTCTCCCAATAGCAAATTATACAAAGTGATTATATAGTTAAAATAAACATTTACTAAATTATTATATATTACGAATACGTAAGAAGGGTATCATAGAGAGCTTGGCTTGTTACTACTGTAGTAATCAATATCAGTAGATATCACACTTTCTATATCTAATTTTGCTATTACATTAAGTGTTTTTACGGAGCCTTTATCGCTTGTAGTAATTTGGGATATGGGCCTGGATTGAGGCATTGTGCTTGAGGTTGTAGTTGTGGTAGCATGAGTGTTAGTATTAAACGTATTATCAGTGGGTGTATCATTTTGTGGTGTAGGGTGAGGTGATGGATTATTGACATGGATATCAAAATGGGATTGTCGACGAAATAATTGCTGCAGGTATCGTATTGTATCTGCTATTGATGTATCATAACCAATTAAAACGATATAAAGGATGTTTGTCACGGGCCATAGAAAGATAAATGCAGCGGTATTGCTGTTGGCCTTCTAGAATCATTAAAATTAATATCTCTATATCTCTATATATACCTCTCGGTAAGTATATAGGGTACATTACCGTGAAGAAATAGGTTGTGGCAATTAGGTTAAGTATTGTTAGAATGATGGTGCGAAATACATTTGATAGGAGGACAGATATATAAAGGCTTTTGTTTCCTCGAATATTGGCTAAATGTAGCCTTCTTATATGGTGAAGTAAAACCCAACTAACAGCAACACTGACATAGACATCAATGATCAAGTCGGTGAATGTATAAGCAATTCCAACCTAATTTGAAGATGGCGGCAATATTAGATATCATTCTTTTTTTTTTATTATTATTAAAAAAAAGATAGTTCTCACCTGATGCCTGTCTTTATAATGGCATTGGTCGGTTCGCTCGTCCGGCCAAACATGAACCGTAACGACATCTACAATTCCACTAGCGATTCGAATGAGGATAAGGATTATATGGATTGTATCAAAATATATTTTGAAAGCTGCGGGAGCAACCACTTTTACTCTCATTAATAGAATTATCGCACCGAAAACGCAGCTCAAATGATAGAATGCATCACCTATTCGAGCCACAATTTGGCACCTATAATTGCCCATGCCACTAATTCAATTGATTCAAGTCAGTCAAGTTCAAAGATATAATCAGCTACTTACTCTAAAAAAAAAGTTGGGAACAAAGCACTCTTCACCGCCATACAAATTGCCATACAAATTTTGAGTATTCGAATAGTATAGTTTTTTTGCTTTGGCATGTATAAATTTCTACAGGCAAGTTCAACCGATAAAGCTATTGCTGCACCTTCCAGTAACATATTCCCCACCATTATCCCTGATGTATAATCTGTCATGTCATGTAGAATAATTTGTTTCTTATTAAAAAATAGGAGAAAGAAAATGAAGAAATAAAAGAGAGAAGAACTTAATAAAAAGCGTTTCACTGACTTGAAACAACGTTCAAATTTGGAAAAAGAAATCAAATGACGTCTTTCTCAGATTGAATCTCCTACAAGCACGCACATTAATTTTTTAAACTATTCTCTCTCTCTCTCTCTCTCTCTCTCTCTCTCTGCGTTTTTCCAACATAAAATACGAGTTGCAACACAATGGATACACTTTCAGTCGAAGAAAAGGTAAAAATCGCCTCGGGATTTGTACTTTCTAGTCCACCAGGAGAAGTCAATGATGTATTTAATGGTAAACCTTATTTCTAATAAACTTCTTTCACTTTGTCTGCACTATTCATTAAACACGCTTTTTTCCCCACTGTAACTTATTATTATATTAGATGTGCGTACCTTGGTAGACAATGATGATGCTCTTCATGATGGTATTTTGGAGGCACTTGAAGAATACAACACTGAGCAGCATATTACCGTCAAGCCACCTGGTTTTGACTACGAGGTAAATGTTTATTTCTTGGCTTATTCCTGCTGCTGCTATTACAAGACATAGTATTGATCACTACTATTGATATGCTTAGGTTATTGTTTCAAAACATGGCAAAATTGATGAGGATAGATATTTGGATCCACGCTCCAAGCAAACCTTTAAATTCGATCATATGAGATTGGTAATGCATCCTATTCTACACAACCCAACAAGTCGTTATACTTATCCACATTTATATATATAGATCGCATCTGATGTGGAGGAGTACAGTGCTGAATCTTCATTAGAAAGCCTTCGAGTTGCTGTTGAAAAAGAAACATCAGCCTACGTGAACGACCATTATCCTGATGGCGTGAGCACCGTTTACTGCAACGATACCGACATCATTGTTCTTGTTGTTGATAACAAGTATAACCCCAACAACTTCTGGAATGGAAGATGGCTTGCTTATTGGGTCTATAATACCCAGTCCAATGAGCTTAAAGGAACCACCCGAGTTAATGTCCATTATTATGAAGAAGGCAACGTGCAGCTTAATGCTGAAAAGAGTTTCGAGTCTCAGGTTCAAAGCAAGACAGTAAGTGGAAACATGATGTAGAATAGAACGGTTGGCTGATTTGACCTGTTGTCTCTAGGATGATCAGCAAACAGCAGTTAGTTTGGTAAAGGAAATTGCCACTTTTGACAAGTCATACCATAGCGCCATGAATGAAAGCTATGGCGATCTTGCAGAAAACACTTTTAAGGGCCTGAGAAGAGCATTACCAATGACACGTAACAAAATGGATTGGAATAAGATCTTAAATTACAAGATTGGCAGTGAATTATCTCAAAAATAAACGATTATTCTATTTGAGGCCTCCCTTTTGATATATAAAAATTAAATCAAACAACCTATTTATTTACTATATTATTATTAATTTGTTTTCATCTTTGGTTTGGTGGTAAAGTAACGTTTAAACGCTTTGTAACCTCCTAAACCAAATACTGCCAATACAAGATAAAGATCAATGTCATTCTGCTTTAACCAATTTAATTCTTGCTCTATGCTCTGGCGGTACCATAATACTCCTTCATCGTTACTAGAGAATAGACATTCCTCTAATATATCAACACTGTTTGTAACTGCATGAGTCGAGCGGATCTGAAGCATCGTACCGTATCTATCAACGGCATTTTGAATATCACCAGTCTCGTCCAATAGCACACGTTTTAACCTGTTGTACAGTGTGTCGTAATCAGACTTGGTGTACTTTATGTTCTCTGTTTGTATGTAGCTCCCCAGCCCGTTCTTTTCAAGCATTTGACCATGGTATGACTGATCAGCAAAAAAGGGGAAAACAAACATGCGCTTTCGGGAGTAGAGTGACTCATGTATACTTCCAGCCCCTCCGTGTCCAATAAACATGACGATGGAAGGATGTTGAAGGATAGCGAATTGAGGTGCCCATGGTAGCATGAGAAAATTTGTGCTATTTTTACCATCATCCATAATCAAAGATAAGTCTTCATTGATATCTTGAGGCATCATATCTGAATCTATTCTGGCCCATATAATACCATCCAAAGCACCTTCTTTTTTAAGTTTAAATAGCGTTGTGAGGATCATTTTAATATCTCCTGGTGCAGGAAGAGCGTGTTGACCAAAAGCAATATAGACTGTATTTTTATGCACATCAAGAAAGGACGATACTTCTCGTTCCATGTTTGGAAATGATTTTCTCAATATTGGACCAACCAAATGTGCCAGCTGGCTCATTTCTCTTGGTACTTCTAATCCATACATGTTGTTTATAAGCTTTGTCACGCTTCTGAAACGCTCATCTGCAGCATCAAGTGCCGGTTCGAATCCCATTTGGCGCTGGAATGTAAAAACCTCAGTTAGCTCTTGCTTTGTTTGCCATCGGAGTAACGGTTGACGATAAAAGTTGTTGTATAATCGAAGCCATATTGATTCATTCAAGGTGGTTGGGTTTATCAGGGTGTAGATTCTGTTGTTAACAAACGGTTTTCTGCCATCTAAGTACAATTACAGGTAAAAGGATTAGTTAAAAGTACAATGATTGTATACAGGTATATAACCTACCTATAAAGTAGTTTGCTGTTGATGTCATAACCACAGGTATCCTTAATGATTTCGAAACATCGGCACAAGCTATAACGAATCCATCACAGATAGCAAGATCCGGTTTTTCCCTTTGAAAGACGTCTTTTAACTCGACAAAAACTTTCATGTTAATGTAAGTAAATGTGATATAGGTAATAAATGAATTAATTACATCATCTTACTCTGTTCATAATTTTCAACTGATGCTTTTGCTGCAGCATAACCCATTATATCATTTGATAAATGGGCCGTCATGCCTCTTGTCGCTAGACGAGCAACAAAACTTGTATGTCCTCCTATTTCATGGGTTTGCACCATTGGGTAATCTTTAGAAAACTGTAGCTGATCCCCCTAGTTCAGTACGTTAGGTGTTAACGGCATCGTATTTAATAGAGCACTCAACAACTTACATTTGAATAGAATGATACGTTGTGTCCACGGTGATACGACTCCTTAAGAAGCTCCATAACCCATAAGTGATGACTGCTACCTCCACCTTGCGAACAAAAGATTATGTTCTTACTTGGTCGATATTCAGCTATTGCATCTATGTTGTATATTGAAGAAGCAGCAGCATAAATGGTATTTGAGAGCAGTAGAAAAGATAGCCATATTTTTTTCATTTTGAGAAAGGGAAGAGATCTTTAGAATTAGAAAGAAACTCAATAAGTACTTATACCCTTTTTTTAAATTCAGAAAATGATCTTCCTTAAGCGATTGATGGTTTTTCTTTGAGTTAAAATATTAACTATAACTATACGTCAGTGGTAGAAGCTGCTGAGTTAAAATCATTGTATAAAAGATCTGCAAGGGGTATAACTTCCTGATTAATAGTTAACACATCTTTTGATAACTGCTTATAATGCATATCACCACTTTTTTTTTTATCTGATCGGACTTATCATCAATAAAGTAAACTTGTGCAGAATTTTTCAAGTGCAATTCTATATCTCTATTCTCATGTTTTATATATATATATAAAGAGGGCGATTGGCAAAAGGCAAGCTTTCCAATTTCCAAAAGATGCTGTGAATCTACACAAAGCTTTATTTTGAAGATTTTTTCTTTTATGAGTTTGGTAGACTTGTTGCGTAATAAATACAATTAAAGCAGTCAAAGTGTATTAAAGGACAGTACAGTGGTACTTGTTTAAAGTCATTAAAAATTACATAATTTTGTCTTGAGGGATGGGGTCATAGATACTCTAAGTTACTTGAGTCGAAAGTGAGAGGAAGAGAGTCAACAGAACCAATGACTATAATTTATCAAGAGTTATAACTGCTTTAATTGAACATTTAAAAGATAGTGTATACTATTTCAATAAATAAATAAAAACTCTCATCAAAAGCGGTAAAATACGTCATTAAAACCTATAAAGGAGACGAATGTGAATCATGGTCCAAAATTATATTTTCAAAGTACTATATATTGATTGAAATGGATCTCGACTCTAATGGCTGTATAAATTAACCAACCTTAAATGTACTTAGTTTCTTTAATCAAGTAAATACTATTCCGAGGGAACCTATTGAAATAAATAAAGGAGACGAGTTCCTTTAAGAAATAAACAAGTTAGAACTTAAATGAATCAACCACGGCACAATAAAGATGAATAGTCTTGTTATATAAGATCGAGTACACTGGATCTGATTTGATATCATCTCTATATTAAATATTTGAATTGCTGCTATCTATTTATAATATATTAAATTATTTATGAATGACGGTATTTTTAAATATCGTATCATTCAAGGTTATTTTCCTATACTTACTTTTTAAAAGATGTTATGCATGGAAGTA
>VCJM01001252.1:1736-16946 GCA_024139495.1 Backusella sp. ASU-2019c | reverse complement strand
AAGGAAAAAAAAAAAAAAAAAAAAGGAATATTCTGTGACCAGTATTTTACACCAAAAAAAAAACCTTCATATTCAATTCAAGCCATTGCAGATTCCTAAAAGAGTAGGAATCGATGACGCAATAAATAATTTCTCGCTGCTTTCTTTATTATCTTGTAAAAAAAAACAGTCTTCTTTCTTACCCTTCTTCTGCTTTGATCTGCAAAAATGAGTTCTAATAATTCATCAGGAGGGTTTGCCAAAAACCCTCGACCACCAAAGGTAAGCAGAAAGGTGTTTCCACTTGTCCAAATATTTACATAAATATAGGTCAAGAACAAGAGTGCCGCACCCGTCCAAATCACGGCCGAACAGATTCTACGCGAAGCTCATGATCGTCGTCTTGAGCCTGTGCACACCATCCCCCAGCAAAAGATTGCCGATCTGGAAGAGCTGTCAGAGTTCCGTCAGCGTAAACGCAAAGAATTTGAAGACAATATCCGTAAGAACCGTCTCAATATTAGCAACTGGCTCAAATATGCGGCTTGGGAAGAAAGTCAGATGGAATTGGATCGTGCTCGCTCCGTGTTTGAGCGTGCACTGGACGTAGAATGGCGCAATATTGCTATTTGGCTGCGCTATGTCGAGATGGAGATGAAGAACCGCAACGTCAACCATGCACGCAACGTGCTTGATCGCGCCACGACGCTGCTTCCTCGTATGGACCAGTTCTGGTACAAGTACACGTACATGGAGGAGACATTGGGCGATGTGCCAAAGGCACGCAACGTGTTTGAGCGATGGATGAAGTGGGAGCCCAAGGAGAATGCGTGGCAGGCTTACATCAAGATGGAGTTGCGCTATGACGAGAAGCACCGCGCAAGAGCCATCTATGAACGCTTTGTGAGCATTCATCCCGAACCTGCAAATTGGATTAAATGGGCTAGATTCGAAGAGGAGCATAATAATTTGGGTAAATGCATTCAACCTGAGGTTTTATATCAATGTTTTAATCAATGTTTCAATACTCTTTGTATTTTGCTAGAAAAATGTAGAGAAATTTATACCGCAGCTCTTGAATTTTTAGGAGAAGAGAAAATAGATCAAAAAGTACTTGTTGCATTTGCAAAATTTGAAATGAAAGCTAAAGAGGTAAAAATGCAAAAAGAGCTTTATCTATTTGAAAGACAACTCACACTCAAAGTATACTAGTTTGAACGTGCTCGCGTCATCTTTAAATATGGATTAGACCGTCTTCCCAAATCAAAATCGCAATCACTTTACAACCAATACACCAACTTTGAAAAGCAATATGGCGATAAAGCCGGCATTGAAGATGTCGTCATTGGTAAAAGACGTGTGCAGTACGAGCGTGAAATCGAAGAAACGCCCAAAAACTACGATATTTGGTTTGATTATGCAAAATTAGAAGAGTCGGCAGGCGATCCCACGCGCGTGCGTGAAGTGTATGAACGCGCGATTGCACAGGTGCCGCCTGCAGCAGAGAAGCGATACTGGAGACGCTACATCTATCTGTGGATCAACTATGCGCTTTACGAGGAGCTGGAGAGCGAGGACATACAACGCACACGCGACATTTACGAACAATGCATCGGCATCATACCACACAAGACGTTTACATTTGCAAAGATTTGGCTCATGTATGCTCACTTTGAAACAAGACAAATGAATGTCGATAAAGCAAGAAAGCTCCTGGGAAGAGCCATTGGCATGGCTCCCAAAAATAAGCTGTTTAAGGGCTACATTGACTTGGAGTTCCAGCTAAGAGAGTTTGACCGATGCCGCACATTGTACTCAAAATACCTCGAATATGATCCTTCAAATTGTGCTGCCTGGATTAAGTTTGCTGAATTGGAAAAGGACGTATTGGATGAAGTCGAGAGATGCCGTGCTATATTTGAACTTGCCATTTCACAGCCAAGTCTTGATATGCCTGAGATTCTATGGAAAGCTTATATTGGTAAAGTAAACAACATGAATGATAATAATAATAATAATACTCATTTACTTTTCAATACTTGTTTAGATTTTGAAATTGAACAAGAAGAATATGAAAAGACAAGAAACCTTTACTACCGCCTATTGGAGCGTACTGAGCATGTTAAAGTATACATTAGTTTTGCACAGTTCGAACTTTCTATATCCTATGAAGGTGATAGCGATGAAGGTAGTACTAGAGCCCGCAAGATTTTCGATCAGGCATATGAAAAGATGAAGGAAAAGGAATTGAAAGAAGAAGTAAGTGTCTACATGTCTATTTATATTTATAGATGTTTATATGCTAATTAATGTACCCATTATTACTCTTAGCGTGTTCTTTTACTTGAAGCATGGAAGGACTTTGAAGAGAATTATGGAACAGAAGAAACACAGCAAGTTGTCAAGAAAAAGATGCCCAAGGTTGTCAAGAAGAGAAGAAGAGCTGCCGACTCAACAGATGACAATATTATTTGGGAAGAATACTTTGATTACATCTTCCCTGATGATGAAGTGCAGAGTCGCTCACTCAAGTTCTTGCAAATGGCACAAGCATGGCAATCAAAGGTAAAAATATAAAATGGATTTTATTATATATTGTTCGAAATACTTATTATATAATGTTATTATAGCAAAAGGACGTGGAGGATAACTCTGAAGATTAAGTTGTGAATATTAAATTAAAAATAATTTGGTTGTACATCAATATAAATAATGAAATAAATAAAAAAAAGTGACCAACAGGAAGGAATTATAAAAGGTGTCATAAATAAAAAAAAAAAGCTGATTTTACATTTTTGCCTTCTTTTGGAAAAAGACAGTTTTGAATGAACTGACAAGATTAACACTAGACTTGATTTTCTGTGCCAAACTTCCTGGCAAGCCCATAGTGAAAGCAACCATGATGTCCTGCTTGTGGTTGTCGTAAGGTGGATAGCGGATTTGCATGACCGAATCAAGACCAGAGTTCTTGACCATGGTGGAACGTTCGTGGGTAAATGTGTCAAATGACTTTTGTCCGTGGTAGGATCCCATACCACTTGGTCCACATCCTCCAAATGGCATACCCAATTCTTGGACATGCATCAAAACATCGTTGACAAGGATACCACCAGATCTGGTCTTGTTCAAGACTGTGCAAGAGTGAATAAATATGAGTATCATTTTTTAATTGTTTAAAATAGATGATCTACTTACTCTTCTCACGAGTAGCACCATTGTCTGTAAAAACGTAAAGACTAAGAGGTGTTTCCCTAGAATTACGTAGAAAATGAATAAGATTTTTCGGAATAAAAAATAAATAAATAAAAACTTACTTTGATTTAATGACACGGATAGCTTCTTCCATATCATTAACAGGCACAATGGGAAGAATAGGACCAAATATTTCTTCACTCATCAAATCACCTTCATTTGGTGTAAGAGGACCGACAACAGTAGGAGAAAAGAACAAGTCAGACTTGTCCTTGTTTCCACCAATAAGAATCTTGCTCTCATCCAATTCACCAACAAGTCTTTCCATTGTGTCAAAGCGACGTTCATTAATAAGACGACCATAAGAGTTGGATTTTTGAGTATCTTCTCCAAAACGTTCTTTCACAACCTTGCGACATTCTTCAACAAAAGGCTTGAATCTGTCCTTGGTAATCAATACATAGTCGGGGGCAACACAAGTCTACAAGAAAAAGAAATTAATTATGTTGTGATGCCAGATGATAGTTGTACAAACCTGTCCACAATTGTAGTATTTTCCCCATATAATACGACTAGCGGCAACCTTAAGATCAGCATCAGGTGCAACGACTGCAGGACTATATATAAAAAAAAAAGGGAAATGAATAACAATAGAAGAGTTGAAAAAAAAAAAGTGAAAAAAGTGAATTTACCATTTACCGCCTAGTTCCAATGTGATGGGAGTAAGTGTTTTAGCAGCAGCAGCCATCACAATTTTTCCAACATTTCCACTTCCAGTGTAGAAAATATGGTCAAATGGTTGGTCTTTTTTTGTTGAAAAAAATATTATTTTTCGTTATTTTACACGTGTTTAGGATTTTTCAAATGCTAAATAGTCCTTTTGCTCACCTAGTACGACGGAGGTTTCCTTTACAGCGCCTTGTACAACAGTGTATGCTCTTTTGTCGAGGTATTTTGGTAAGACATTGGCAATGAACTCTGCAGTATGAATGGCTGATTCGGATGGCTTGTGGATATATAGAAAGTGATCATTTTTAGACATTTAATCATGACATCTTTTTTCCCTCTTCTTTTACCTTGATAACTGCACAGTTACCGGCTGCGATGGCACCTGCTAATGGAAGAAGAAGCAAATGCACCTAATAAAAGATGGGGTTAGCTCGTATTAGCAAGATTTGATATGTGTTTTAAATAGGAAATATTGAGATACATTACAGGATAATTCCAAGAGCCAATGATTAAAACAACACCCTTTGGATCTTTTCTGATTGAAAGTTTATCCATGGCGTTTACAAGATATTGCGCTTTTACACTTGTAGGTTTTACAAGGCGATTAAGGTTCTATTAAGTTACATAAAGATGGTAAACAAATATGTAATTTTTCTTATATTAAAAAAAAGTTGAATGTATCAAGTTTTTTTTACCTTGAGCATATACTCGATATCTCCACAAACGGGTCCAATTTCACCAGTGATTGTCTCGAGTGGGTGTTTACGAAGATCCTTATAAACTACATCGCAAAGCTCTTTTTCTTGTTCTTTAAAAAATCGACGAAAGTTCTCAAGTTGAGTTCTACGAAACTCTTTATCTTTTGTGAGCTCTATTATTGAAACGTTAGCCACTTTTTTTTTTTTTTTAAAAAACAAGTATCAACTTGCCTGTATCGAAGGTTGCGTGTAAATTGGCAACAATGCGTGGAATCTCCTCAACGCTGGTATACATCACAGTAATTAAAAAGGAAGGTATAAGAGAAAGAGAATGGAAATAAATAAAGATTGACTTGTGTGCATTATTATTTTGTTAATGTGGAACACGAAAAAAAAATTCACATCCACACTTTTTAGTGTCAGGACAGACTTTACCTAATTAGACTATTCGTCTTCAAGAAGACTGCGTTGATGATTGTCTTTAGCACATATTAACATTTCAAAGTCATGATGAGTAAAGATGAAGCTTTAAATATACTAAATTGGCATTTTGTTATTAAACCAGAAATATTATTTATTTATTTTTTCTGCATCACATAGAATTCATCTATTTATTTTTTCATTTATTTTTTTCTATATTGTGTCTTTTTTGTATTTTTGGTCGGACAGAGCGGATATATTATATACTATTTAAATGTTCCTTTAAAGGAAAATTGGGGTGACCTAATGCTTTTTTTACTCTTCTTTGAGTAGCAACTTTTACCAATGTTTAAATTCTATACCAGTCGTTATCATCTGGTTTTGTTTTATTAGCACTCCTTTTGGCATTCTTACTTGAAAGATACATATACTTCTGCATATATATTTTAATCTATGCATAATTTTTTTTTTTTTAAAACTTGTATTTCAGAAGCAATGCATTTTTTGTCTGTAAACTTTTTGTTGGAAAACGTTCACTTATATATTTAGCAAGATTTTATTTGTATTCAGATTTTTTTAGCGGGAAAATGCACGTTAGATCAGTCAATTAATAGTATTGTGCTAAATATCAAATTAATAAAAAAAAGAATCATTGTCGTTTAGTCAACACTGTTGTAATCATGTTTTTCATGGTGGTTTTTATAATTTATTCCTTTTCAGTTTCAAGTTGGCAACCCCCCCTTTGTCATGATGATCTATTCTTATCCTATGCTATCCTGTTAATTGAGACAAAAATATTGTTCTTGCCGATATACCTTTCCTACAAAGATCTCATGACATTTCGGAGCGAGCGGTATAGTAAGCCATTTTGACAACTTTCATATTATCATGTGAATATAAAAAAAAATTGGATTGCAAAAGTTAATATTAATGAATACAAGGCTACACACCTATTCAAAAGTTTATTTTTCTTGATGCATATTGCTTGTCACTTTTACTAGAATACTATGATATAACTTATAACTTATTTGATTAAACCGAATACATACTATGTCTAATAACCTAAATTTTCTTGCTCTCAAAAAATGTTACGTTATATGAAAACAAAGATACAAGATCCAGACGTAGTCTTCATTGTAGACATGTAAAGTTGGTGGACTTGGCCCCCTCTTGGTGAATTCCTTTTCTGATCCCTTTCATTTTACATTCTAATTCATTTGAAATAGAGAGGGGTCGCATTTTAGGCTATCGAGAGCTTTTAATGATTTTGAATATATTTATTGCATTTTTATATCTTGAAATATAGCTTAATTGTACTTGGATTCTAATACCAAACATTCGAATATCATAATGTAATATTCGAATGTGAATAAATTGGATTTAAATGCTTTTGAATTAAATCCTTATATTCAAAATAGAGGGAGAGGGGTCGCATTTGAGGCTTTTCTGAGCTTTTTGGTCATTCAATCATATGTATATTCAAATACATTTAAAAGTAAAATCAACTATAGGACGTCATTCTAATTTAATTTGTAGTGAAAAGTGTAGTGCCTGTAATGATATCCTTCTTTGGTTGAGTTGGACAGTAAACTTCGTTGATGAATTGTTTCCGTTAAACATTGACAGAATTTTATCCAGCATTCTATACATGATTTTCCTAAGTGCTTGAAGGAAGAACACTTTTATATATATATATAATTTTGGGCAAATTAACTTCACATTTGGGCAAACTAATTTCTATAAAAATACATTGAAACATCGCGCTATTTTGTTAGATAAAAATGTGTAAAAAGTCTATTTTTTACTCTCTTGCTATTATTATAATTTTTGTCATACATTGATTCAAGTGCCTCTTTTCCTATTTTTTCAGTTCAGTCTATGTTGCATGTTCCTTTTTTGCGTTAAAAAAGTACTCCATCTCGATACCAAGTTCCACTTGTGAATAGCAAGGATTAATGATTTTGTAATTCAAGTTATAATGCTCAATGTCCTACTATTTTCTTTTTAAAACTTAATATATCGCACCCAATACATAATCAAACTTGACTTGAGTAACCTGCCAATTTTTAAAGTATCACATTAGATGCATTTCTGAATTCTGTATATGTTTATCAAGAAATCTAAATATAAAACAAAATTGGCTTTTTATGAAACAACGTATTTCCTGAGAATGCATTGGTGATCGGACTCTTAATGATTGTTATATTTCAACACCTCTTCTCATCAGAACTTTTTTTTTTTACTTGTCTACATTTCTTTTTCTTCTCCTTTGCGGACAGTTATTGCAATTATGTTTGTCCAAATATCAAAAATACCCTACCGCTGGCGAACTGTAGCACTACTCTCTATTGGCATTATATTATGCGTCCGTTTTCTTTACAGTCACGATTTTGCAACACCACCATCACCTGCAGCCAACTTATTAACAACCACCTACTTGAACCAAACTAGTAATGATGAAATGCAATTGACAAACCCTATCCATGGTTTCGATCATTTCAAATCAAGACTACCTAAAATACAAACCGATTTTGATCCGGAATCAATGTCTGATAAAAAGGAAAGAGAAGAGCGTAGAGAAGCAGTGAAAGAGGCATTTTTACATGGATGGAAAGGTTACAAGACATACGCTTTTGGACATGACGAACTTAAACCTATCAGCAATCAAATCCATAATCCTTTCGGAGGGTTTGGGGCAACTATGATCGACAGTCTAAGCACTATGCTTGTGATGGAATTATTTGACGAATTCGAACAAGTCTTACCTACTATCCACGAAAAGAACTTTATTGCCGATGAGGACATTAGTGTATTTGAAAGTATAATTAGGTACTTGGGCGGACTTTTAAGCGCGTACGAACTATCAACACATCCGGATAAGATCAATTTATTACACAAAGCAGAAGAGTTGGGACTTGCATTATTACCAGCATTTGATACACCTCATGGTATCCCATATCATAAATTCAATACAAAAAAGTAAGTCAGAGCATTTTAGAAATTAACGCTGATAAGATTAATTAAACCATGCAACTAAAACATTATGTATTGTTTTCATTTTCATTACTTTACTCTTTTAGAAACCAAGCTTTAAACAATGGGACGTTTTTAGCTGATATTGCTACAGTCCAATTGGAATTCCTTACATTATCATACCACACTAACAATCCTGTTTTTGCTGAAAGGGTAATAAATAATTCGATATTATTGGTATCTTTCTAACGAAATAAACTGATGTAATACACCTGCGATGTCTTGTTTTAGGCACAAACTATAACAGACTTTTTAGATAAGGCTGGATACGCTGAAGGGTTGTACTTGCCTGGATTATACCCTAATAATGTTGATGTTGCTGAGGGACATTTCACCGATAGTAAGTTTAATGAACTGAAGAAAAATGAAACAATATTTGTACTAAACTTTTAAAACCAAAGCGATGGCTAGTTTTGGAGGGATGGGAGACAGTGCCTATGAGGTAAATATCAGGGGCTGATTAAATTAAGGCAAGTGGACTGACTTTAATATATAAGTACTTTTTAAAAGAATATATTTTGACAGAAGGAAGAATACACCAATACGGGCGAATGTGTAGGCGTTTATTTATTTATTTATTTATTTATTACGATTACAAGAATTCAATTAACTTTTTTCTTTATTGATAAATGTGCATTTGCATATCCAAAATAGACTTGGAATCTATCGACAATATGAAGTTTTTTATGTTGCACCAACAACCAGGAACTAAATTTTTATACCTTTCTTCATTTGATACAAAAACAGAAGAGCTAACGGATACGATGGATCACTTGGTAAGTTGACAAATAAAATAGGTAATTAAATGCTTACTTTGAAAACAAAACAAGACCTGCTTCGCACCAGGCATGTTAGCAATCGGATCAAAAATATTCAACAGACCTGACGATTTGGCTGTTGCAAAAGGTTTATTAGAAACATGCGTGTTCATGTATCGCACCACTGCTACCAAATTAGCACCAGAGAATTGGGGTTATATGCACACAGTACCATATAATCCTTTGACATATGGAAAATCTAAAGATGAACTCAATAACTCTCATAAATGGTGGAACTGGATTGAAGGACGAAAAGAGAAACCCACCGTTATGGAAGAAAAGCCAAATACAACTAATCGTACTCTGGATCCTCCAGTGGAAGTTCCAGATGGATTAGTTGCCTTTGATCGTCGATACTTGCTACGACCAGGTATTAAACTAAGAGTGAATAATAATATTTATTAAATGCTTATAAAACTTTAATCTGATTATTAGAAACGGTGGAAAGTTTATACATTTTATATAGAGTGACAGGTGATCCTAAATACCAAGAATATGGCTGGGAAATTTTTCAAGCCATTGAGAAAAAATGTAAAACACCTTCAGCATATGCTTCTATCAGAAATGTTGATAACAGAAGACACAATGCAGCAAATCGTATTGACAGCATGGAAAGGTAAAAGAGTTGCAATGCCTTTTTTTTTTCTTTTTTCTTCTTTTTTTTTGCTAATTATACAACCTTTAGCTTTTTGTTTGCTGAGACGTTTAAGTACCTTTATTTACTCTTCAGCTCGCCTGAGGTTATCTCTCTCGATAAATTTGTATTAAACACAGAAGCACATCCGCTTCTTAGAAGACCTTGATTATAATAAAGTGTACATAGAATATTCTTTATATACATACTCTCTTTTTTATAGTTTTTTTTTTATTATTTTTACTTTGTAGTAAATATGTAGAATAATAAGAAATGAAGCACCTCTTTTTCTCATATTTTATTTTTGTAGCGTATGTACCCTCCGTTTAATTTATTTCTTGGCAATAACTTTAAAACTGCCATTAGCCATGACCTCTCCTACAAGACCAGTTGTGAACCAGCCATCCGTATCCAATACTTGAGATGTTGCATTTTCATCTTTATAATACTCTTTGAACACGTTATTGCCGCGAACCCAGATTTCACCTCTAGGATTGGGCTTATCCTCTGCTGTGTAGGAAAGTTCTGGTAAATCGACAAGCTTCACCTCGTTACAGGGTAATGGTGCACCTTTTCCACTCTTATCGGCGTTATAATCATAAAACATGGAAGCCGTGACAGAGGAACCAGTTTCGGTGAGATTAAAAGTTTGAAGCACTTGTGTGCTCAACACGACACGTAAGAAATCAGCTAATTCGGGATCAACATTATCATCTTGAAGAAAGAAAAATATAAATAAATGTTATAATTGTATTCAAAAGTTTCACATAATTCTATCTAGAAAAAAAGTTTACTTACCATTATCAATATAAATCAATCTCAAATTGCCACCAAACAAACTTTGGCGAATATCTCTAAAGACCAACATGTCATATTTACAGTCATTGATCAGGCGACCATCTGCAAGATATCCCTGTTTAATATCGTAACCTCTCTTGAACAAGAATGAATTTCCATAACGAGAGCTGATCCAGCTCTTAACTTGGGAAAGAAACGATGACCCACTATGAAAATTATGTTTTAGTTTAATAAATTTTCTTTGACATTTATAGATTCATTTTTTCTTGTGAGTAATTACCTTACGAAAATGGTAGGTTTTGCTTCTGCGACTACAGCAAGAGCAGATGCGATATCAACACTACCTGATTCGCTAACATCTTGACCAAATACAATCGAGCCACCCAATACACTCAAAACAGAAACCAGGATATGACCAAATACATTATCTAACCAAATTTGATAAAAGTAAATTACAATGCCTCTTATATATTTCAAGCTTATACGTTACCAATGGGCAAATTTAAGAATAAACGATCCTTACTGGAGAATCTTTGGGGTGGAGGAACAATCAAAAGATAAGATGCTATTATTGCAATACCAATGTACTTGTTTTAGTTTGAGCAGCATATACATATACATTTGATACTTACAAATAGTCGACAACAAATTCTATATGTAATTAAAAAGAATGAGAGTTAATTACAAGCCAAATATAACAAACAAACCATGGAAATATGCCAAAACTACCTTTTGAGTCAATACAACACCAGTTTTTGATTCCTATATGCAATGAACACAAAATAGTCGTTATTACTTTTGTTTAGTCACCTTTCTTATTTGAGACAAACCTTTGTAAAGTAAATACTGCAAATGTCACTAGGTGCTATTTATGTAAAGATCTTGGGGTTAATATGGCTCACTTGAATAAAAACAAAACCTCATTTCATTCCATACCAACAACCACAGGCTCATATTGTTCCTTTGGTACCTGAGATTCCAACTCAGTAAAAGAAATTAACTCGATACTTGCTTCACTGGCTTGCTTCTTTTGCTCAGAAGAAACATCGCCAATAACAACAACATACTTCAAGCTGCATCCACTACCAGCAATAGCCAACACATTACCCAAAAGTGCAGCATCTGTCACCAACAATTTGAGTTCTGTCTTTTGAATGACATGTGAAGTGTGAGAGGTGGTTGCATGAGCAGAAATAGGCACAGTTGCTAATCCATTGCTATGACAAGCTTTGAAGTTTTAAACATGAATGCAATTAATAAATCAATATTTCTTGCATAAATTATCTAGTCATACCAAATTCTGTGAGAACAGTATCTATAAAAATGACAAAAATTAGTTGAATTCTCTTGCTTAAGCAGTGGAGATAGACTTACAAAGAGAGTTTGTTGCGTAGATGCCTACAAAAGAGGACTCGTCTCCTGTTTGTGGCACAAGTTTTCCGAAAGAACGAAGGCCCTGGTAAACAGGTGTCAATCTCTTACCAATTGAACCTAATAAAGAAATAACAAAATTATTTTTAATTCGCTTGCTTACTGTCACAACTCTGGCCTTATTATCTTACCATAAGTAGCCTATTTCGTTTTATTTAAGATAAAAAAGTTAAAGTTTAGTATCAAAAAATTGTAATCAGGATATAATCAAAACACGCTTATTTTCTTAAAAAGGCATATAAAATATTACCCAATCGTATCCACTACTTGACTTTTCTTGCAAAAACTCGGCAGAACTATTCTTTTCAATACCGCCAGCCTTATAAAAATCAGCCAAGGTACGAATACCACGGTCAAAGGTAGAGCAGAGTGGTGTTCCCATTGGGTACATACGCGAACGATAAACTGCACTTTCTCCGGGATGACGCAATCTCGATACATCGGATTGTGTGTTCAAAAGCAAAGGATGGATGTCAGGGGCCTTGGAATTACGAATGGATAGTAAAGCGGCAGCACCAACGATACTGCTTAGCAAAGCATAACTTAAAGTGTCTAGTGCGTAACTCATTTTTTTTTCCTGTATAAAATAAAGTACACCTTATTAAAAATAGAAAAAAGAAGAGAGAAAGAAACAAGTAAAAGTACACCATCTCCAAGTTTGTAAACACTAGTAGTGATTAAAAGTCAGTCACGACAATATTTTGTATTACATCCAATGCCTTTTTGTGGATAACAAGCAGTGTATATACTTTACTATTCGTATATTTAAAGCAGTCCCTTCTTTATTGTTCAGTCATTTAAGAAAAGGGCCCAATGATTGAATAGCTAAATGGTTATTACATTTTAAACGATTTTACTATGTGTTTATTTTATTTTTTTTAAGATTATGCTACAACAGGATTAAATATGCCAATAAATACTACTTTTGGTATATACATATATAAGAGAAAATATGGAGAGGGGTGGAGTTTTTGGTTTTTGTTTTCATTTGGCAAATGGAGTGGAGAAGTTTATAATATTTAGAGTTTCTATACTTTGTGATGATGTTTTATAAAAAGGGTAGGAGGATGAGGAAGATGAGAGGGGACATGGCGGAAAAGCAAATTCAGAATATATAAATCACATGTGGAATAATTGGTTAATAAGAGTATCGTTTAACTGATCAACAGACTCTTCTTTAAAACCACAATGTTCAAAATCAACTCCAACAGAGGGAAGCTGGATGGGGTCAGCGTATAATTCAAACATGCTGCTGCTTGTAATGGTATCTTTAAACATACTGCTGTCATCATCGTCTATAGCCTCCAACTTGAGATTCGGAGAGGTAAGGTTCGAGCTGGTACTACTGATACTCAGACGGCAAGAGTCGTTTGTGTTATTTGAAGTTTGATGTGGCCCGAAAGACATGTCATCGTTTGTTACACCGAGCATTAAATCTTGGATGGAGGCGCTGGGTGACAGCATCACAGAATCAGGGCTGTTAGGAGATGAATATACTTGCTGCTGTTTTTGGGAACCTCCAGATGAATTAGAACTAATGAATGGTGAATCAGTTTGTTCAGCAGGAGGTGAAAAGCAATCATGGAAGTCAAGCGAATCTGTTGTTCCACTATAAAGAGACTCGTCGTCGTCATTCTTCTCTGCAGATCCACGACGAATGACCTTTTCGGTGCTGATGGTTTGAGCAGTTGATAATTGTTGTTGTTGAGCAGCAAGGGCTTCTGCGGTCAATGGAATAGTAGGTTTTGCGCTTAAATGTTTGGCTGTTGTGGTATCAATAGTAGGGTGAGTTGAATTATCAGAGAACATGCGAAGTGAATTTTTTCTTGGATTCAATTCGGGTAAGAATTTTGAACGGTACACATCGAGTACACGCTGAAGCAAATTTTTACGGTTACCCAGTTGTTTTGGGTTCAGCCAAGCCAATTTCCAGCCAAGTTCGTTACATCGTGCTTCCTCTAATTGTCTTTGTGAAGCAAACGGAGAGTGTGTGTTGATCTCCATAGCGCGTGGATAAACACAGTTGGATTTGCGGAATTCTAAATCTATTGAATCAAGAGAAACAGAGTCTACATTAATGCGAATACGACATTTGGCACCGCCAAGTCCATCATCAATAGAAACAGTTTTTGGGAACTCTTGAGTATTGTTGTTGTTGGAGTTATCTTCATCGTAACGAGCATATTTTGTAGGTCGACTAGCATTTTCATCTGATTCTGTTATAGAAGACGAGGAAGCTGGTAAGGGAATAGGTTCTTCTGATTCACGCTGCTTACGTTTGCGAAGAGTTCCTTTCATTAACTTTTCTTGTCTGGCAACACGACGAGAACGCATGCTAGGATAGCGATTACGATAAGAATCGACAGCACGCTGGATTAATCCTCTTTTTCCAGCAATCTCAGTGGCGTTGAGATATGCAAGCTTCCATCCGAGTGTGTTGCATTCGGTTTCATATGCCCATCTATTGCCACGATACTGATCCCTTGGAAGATTTGCTCTCGGATAAACCTGTTAAGAAAAAAAAAAAAATGAGTCACCCCGCAATTTTAAAATGGCACATGAAAAAGTTTTTTTTTTTGAATTATTCCAAAACAATTACGAAAAAATGACTTACACAGTTCTCACTCTTAAATTTGTCATCCAAAATAGTGATATCTACTTGATCAACATCAGTACGAATAGAGTAACGGCGAAGGACTCTGTGATGGGAATAGACGAAGCTGACCCACTCCACACCCTCACGTACTTCAGTACGGGGCTCATGATTAGCGACAACAGATCCACTGGTAACTGCGTTAGTGAGTTCAGCAGTTGAAACGGTGGTTGCTGTAGTATTTACGACAGCAGGTGAAGGTGACGAAGTGGTGGATTTATTGGGAGAATCGCCCGTGATGGGTGGCTTAGCAGGAGTGACATTCGATGATGGCTTTGCTGTATTCTTTGTAGCGTTAGCAGAAGAGGCGATAGTATCAGCCAAGACTTTTGCGATCTGTGCTGCCACCATAGTCCAATCATGGTGTAAAGATGTTGTATTTGCCGCTTGAGTAGAAGGAACGGCTAATGTTTAAAAAAAGAAGTGATATGATGAATTTAGAGGATAGAAAAATATATATATATAAACAAGTGGCTGTCTTTGTACAGTATGATACGCAATATAATATATAGTGATATTATGTATATTACATCATAACAAGGTCAAAAATATAAAGGAGTAAATACCTTTTTGTTCTGGTGAAACTTGTTTCTTTTCTTTAATTTTATGTAGTGTTTTTTCAATTTCCTCTAGTTGTGTGGAGGTCAAAGACTCAAGAAGTGTTTCTGATTTTTCTGTAGGGTGAAGTAAATCATTGATGCACAGCTGTAAATGAGACGTTGGAAAAGCTGTCATTGACGTCGTAGACGATATGTCTAATATCATGTGTTAAAATGGATACTTTTCGTTATATAAAAAAAAAAAAAAATAAAAATAAAAATAAAA
>VCJM01001251.1:23325-33445 GCA_024139495.1 Backusella sp. ASU-2019c | reverse complement strand
TCGTGGACAGATGCTTTTCAAACACTTTTTCGTATACATTGTTTTTTTCTAATTTTTTTTTTTTATCGTTTATCTCGTTTTTCTCTAATTTTTCGGCCCAGACCCCAAAGAGATTTCTTTTCTTCTGTTACAGGTGTTTGCGGATTAGAAGAAAGAGGAGGCGTGCTTTCTGGTGTTGGGAATTCTGAGCTGTGATGCAATGAATCGTTTCTATCTTTTAATGTGGTATCTGATAAAGTGGGATATACTTTATATGTCGGTTTGCTCATCACCTCGTTATTTAGATCTACGCCGTTATTAAGGTTGATGCATCCTAAATTGAAATCTACCGCTTGATAAAATAAAACATAGCCTGATCCACTTCCCGGAAGATCACTGAAATACTTTTGAATATCCTCTTCTTGTATTTCCTGTCGTTTTATATATACGAATTAGTTTTTTATCCACGTAACTTTGAACTAGGCTTACAGTAACAATATCATCATCAAATAACAACCACTGGCCATTGCTCTTTATAACAGAGACATAATGTCCATGGTGTGGGCCACTAATATATAATTATAAATTAAACTTACATACATATGCTACATATTTGTCATTTACCTTCCAATATGGACCACAATGGCCCAAAGCTCATACATCCTATCAGCATCTTCTGTATCGTCACTCTGTCATCATTAGTGTTAATAGGTAGCCCCAATATACAAATGTTTAGTAAACTTACAGTATTAAAAAGACGTAATTCCAGAGGAAACACAACTCTACAAGTCAACTTTATAAACCTCTGCAAATCCTCCTGATACTTGAACCTTTTCAGATGCAATGCCAAGATATTTGGCAGTTTCTTGATCTTCATTCTCTTTTCCGCTTCCTGCAAGCCCGAACAGACCTCACAAAAGTATTTATTTTTATGGCACAGCGTTTCGCTTGCTGAGAATTGACGCAAGCATGAAGTGATGGACGAGTTCATTTCAACATCAATGGATAGATCCATAAAGCATTCGTCTCGACTGGTCACCGTCTCACAGCTTAGACATTTGGTTTCGTTTGAAAATATGCCTTCAAACAACTGATTTACCCAAGTCTGGCTTGTATCTAATGGAAAACAAATGAGTGACATTTTACAAGATAGCGAGTTGAAACCCCACCTTTCTTGGGCTGTTGATTCTGATACTTTTGTACATCTTCTGCAATTGTATTCAACAGATAATTCAAGAACTCGTGAGCATCTTGGTGCATACTCGATCTAAACAGCTCTACAATGTGGGTTTAATTCTTTCTTATTCGACCATTTTATGCATTTTTTTTTCTTTTTTACCATTTTCTTCTTTGATTTTATTGATAAAATTGATCGGCGCAATCACACCCGTCTTTTTTTTATTGGTCGCCACCTTCCAAAACAGATCCTTCAATGCAGAAAACACCGTTGCCTCCATGCCGGGCGCCACATTGATGTTGTTGCAGTCCTTCTCGTTGGGTGTGGGCGAGACGCCGCCGTTGGCTGTGGCGCCTGGCGTTTTATTGTTCACGCTGGGCGAATGCGTGCCATTCAGCTTGTTGGGTGAAGGTGTCGCTGAAAAATAGCCATGATCATTCGACTCGGCGGGCATGGGTGCGATGGACGACTTTGGCTGAGGGAAATTTAACACACATTCTCTAAACGGTCGTGAGTAATACAAGGCTTGTAGAACAGAGTTACTATAACTAATTGTATCTCCCAAAGGTTAATATCTCTCTCTTTTATATATCATGCTTTGCTATTTTACCAAGTATTTCCAAACTAGTTTGTAAAAGAAAAAGGTAAGAATAAAATCAAGTAAAATAAACAAGCTGCTTACATTTTCTAAACCAAATCGACGTTCGCCATCGTCCACATGGTCATTTTCAACAATGGTCTTTTCAGACTGGCTCTGTAAACAAACCAACTATGTGAGTTTTGACACTAAACAAATGACAGATATAAAGATACTTTACTCTACCCATCCATTTAAAAAGTGAAGTACTCGACATGCTTGATAATAATAATTTGGAAAAAAAAAAGTAAAAGAGAAGTAGAAGAGGGAAAAAAAAATAACATCGCTTAATAATGCTGCTTCGACGTCATGGCAAAAAAAAAAAAATAGACGCCCATAAAAGGAAACAATGTTTCATACGCTTTTTTTTTATTAAATGTTTGCATTTGCCATAGCATAAACAAAAACAAAGAGTGATACGCTAACAAATGTAATTGACATTCCTTTTGGTTCTTTAAATTGCATTCATGCTCACTGAATATACAAACTCAGTTCCTATTGAATTGCATTACTTTGAGATAAGAAAAGTGATGATTTGGAACTAAAAACACACCCTTTTCTTGGTCCTTTATTTTAAGAGTCGATAATAAATAATGATGATGAATAGTGACGCTTAGTATATTTTTTTGAATTTTATGTCCAAGTCGATCGGTCCAACCAATCCCTGACCCTTTGTTACTAATGCATCTCGGTGGACAGAGTCAGCAGGCAAAACCCAGGTATATTTACGCACTATGATAACATGCCATAAGCCTCTATTCATTTATATTATACAAGAACACTTACACAACATGGACAATACAACTCTTTGTTCTGCCATACTGAAATTGAGTGCAATGCATTGTCGGATACCGCTCCCGAATGGGATCCAAGTCATACTTTGAACCTTTTCAGATTCACGAAATCGATCAGGATTAAATAAAAATGGATCCTTCCAATTCTTTTCAGAGTAGTGTGCTTCCAATGTATTGATGATGACACGTGTATCCTTTGGAATAAAGTACCCATTGATATCACAATCTTCTGTTGCTTTGCGGCTAAATGTGGATGTAATGGGTGGGCTCATGCGAAGCGCCTAAGACTTATTTAAATTATACAATTTTTTGTCTTCTTCTTTCTCTTGCCTTTTTACCTCTTTTATAATCTGATTGACAAAAGTCATACTTTGTGTTTGTTTAACACTTGGCAAAACATCGTTTGGCTCATCGCCCAGAATCTGAATCACCTCGTCCCTTGCACGCTGCTGAATGTCTGGATGCTTTCCCAAATAATACAAGGCTGCAGATAATGAATAAGCCGTCGTTTCGTGACCTGCCGAGAAAAAAATACAGATGGTACTCTTTCAAAAAAAAAGATTTAGTTTTTATAACCCCCCCCCAAATGAATATATATCTACCGTCAATTCTTCTGTTGTTAATTTTCCCTCTCCTTTAAATTCACTCTCCAACATCAAAGAAAGAAGGTCCTTTTCATTCTCCTCCAAGTTGTTTTCCTCTCCATTTTGAATCTTGAGCCGTTTCTTGTCAATGATACCCTCAATCATGGTTGTCAAGTCATCCAGATCCTGATGCATCTTTTGTCGTTTTGGAAACAACCAGAAGAGTTTGGTTTCCAAAAAGGGCAACAGATAATAGATGGGTTCACGAATGCCTCGCATGACCGAGTGGTATTTTTCGACATATTCGTTGTTTTGATCCGTCAAGGAATTGAAATCAAAATCTATTTTATCCCCCCCCCAATGAGTAAAAAGTATAAAATAACTAGAGTTCCCTTACCAAAGCCTGCTTTTCCAATGGCATCGAGTGTGAGTCTCGTCATCAAATCTGTCACTTCAACGGTTTCACTTTTATCGATTTCTGAAAAGAGCTGTTGTGCCAACTGACCAAATGTCAGCACGGGCATGGAGCGTTGAAATGCTGGGTTGGCCAGCTTTCGATGCTCTCTCCAGGCATCTCCGTTGAGCGACAAAATACTGGGTTTTCCAAAAAACTTGTATAATATGGTATGCCTAAGACTGTCTGTGTTTAATGTTGCTTTTGGAAAGAGATCTAATTATAGCAACAGTGAGTATCACAGCTTTGTTTTGTTATTGTTATTGTTTTATATATTCACCTGCATTCAACAAGACTTTTTTTATGGCCTCAGGGCCGGTAGCATGAAGCTCCCAACCCATCCTGCCATATTTCTAAAAGTTTTTTTTTTTTTCAAAAAAAAATATAAATATGATTTCTTCTATTTATGGATAGAGCCTATTTACCATATATAAACCATTATTTGCTTTGCTATTCAAAAGAGGCAAACTATATCGTTTTGCCTTTTCAATCGGTGAATAATTATGGATAGTGGAATCAACATAAGTAAAGTAATTCAAATATGGGATCGGGCGAAGCGCCTTTGGTGGAGTCATCTTTTTATTGAGACGGTAAGCAAATAGTAAAAGAATGGCGGCACTAATACTAAGCGTCTTGTTCTTCTTTGCCAGCATGATAATGTCAGTATAGATTTCGGTGATGGTACCTATGGGCCCTTCAAAGTAAGATGGTAATACAAGCGACATTTTTTTTTAGTGAAAAGAGAACAAAAGGGGGAATCAAATTGAAAAAAAAATAGTCGAGCTCTTTTTAAATGAAATATTAGCCAATATTTATAAAGGTACAGAACCGTGCATATTGCGTTATATTTTCATAATGGGACGCTTTTCATGCTAATTATAATAAAAAGATAAAAGCAAAAGGGTCATCCGCCAAGCATAGATGGCAGTTTATTTAAAAACTCAAGTTCCACTTGAACACAGCCCTTTTATTTTCTTGTAAACTTTTTTTTAAAGAAATATCAATGTACCCAGTCCAAAGCACTGACTATGCTGTAACTCAAACGACTCTATATCAAGTTTCTGCATTGTGGCATATCCTTTTTACAGAAAGTATTACCTTTTTGAAAGTCTGTTTTATTTTCACATTCAGAACGACACTAAAAGTGCGCAGTTCTATTCTCATCTCTTGATCAACATCTGAGCGGATTTCATGCAGTCGTATGCATATTCAAATAAGTAGCATGATTCTTTTTACTAGCTATTTGAAGGTATCTTCTTTGTTTCTCTGGTCTTTTCATATCTGTGAAAGATATACAGTTAAAAGCAGTATTTTCTACATCTCATCGATCAATTAATATGATCGACAGTTAGTATATAAACTATATTTACATATTCCATTGCGTCATTTCCAGAGAACCCATTCATCGTGCGAAAATAACAATAAATAAAACCTTTTTAACTTGCCTCTCTTCATAACCTTTAGAAGGCTATGAGTATAGGGAATGACAATAATGATACTAGATCTTTTAAAAAAAAAATTAGACTTGACCATATTATATTATTGTAAACAAAAGGGAGCGACCTGATCAGAAATAGGTGGTTAATAGGACTCGGATTAATAATGTTCCGAATATTTAGTATTTTTAAAATTGCTTGAATATAGAAAGTTCAAGTTCATCGGAAAAACACACCTTTTGTTCCTTAATAGCCCTCATTCAGCCTCAAAAGGTGAATATGATATCCTCCAAACATGGTTGAGGTTTATTAGGCGTCTGTGAGTCTACAATAAAGGCGTTACACATAATCAAGGGCCTTTTAAGGACCTTATACGGTCTCTTTAGCCTCAGGTTGTTTTTCCGGTGTTATTTAGTACATATCAAATGTATTTTTTTAATGGGCTCGACACTTGTTGTGTTTGGCGCGTGAATTTCATATAAAATACTCCTCTTACCTTTTGAAAGGTAAGAGCTTCTTATCCCAAATGAACAACTGACCCGTTTTCTAATATATTTTTTTTTTCGAATCAGATTCATTCTAACCAGTATATGTCGTTTTAAAGAGGATCATTGATACACAATACCTTCCTCTTTTTGTACATTATTTATGCAGTTATTTCTAATGGCTCCAACTACAACAAAACCTTGGCTATTACTACGCACTTATCACTTAGCACTTGGCACTTGGCACTTGGCACGCAATTATTCATCTTTTTAAATACCAAAGCTAGTACATGTTTACCAATTGATGGCTACTAATATCCAGACTTAGGGTAGACCTGCTCTAACTGTACTCTTTACCATCAAATGCCACTTTATCTTATCGCAAAGTGCGGCCAGAGATGTTCAATGTCCGCAGATGACGTCGGTAGTGGCTTATTTGCACCAATTTCGACAGAAAAAAAAAAAATGAAAAAAGGAGCAGCAAACAGGCAACTTGCGAAAAAGCGTCGGGTTGATCATCTTATTATAAAAATGGCTATTGATACTATGTATGGGAATTTATGTATACTTTTGGGCTTAATGAGCATTAAAAACTAACGCATTTGCTTGTTAGTACACCTACCAAGACTTCTTGGGCTGATGAATACGAGGATGAAGAGGGTAAAAAAACTTGACGAATATGACTTGTTGGCACGACTTTTTGTTTTAACAATATTATTTAACAGATGCTTTCCAGAACCAAGTCTATACTGACGAAGATGGAAACAAAGTCATTATTGAATTCAAGGATAATGAAGATGGCAAAAAAGTGAAGGTATGATTGTAGCGAATTGAAGAGACCCGAGAGAGAATGAATGAGATGCTGATTGGTCATTATTAGATTACTCGTAAGCTTCGTGCCAAGCTTGTTACCGAGCATGTCAACAAGGCTGTTGCTCAGCGTAAGAAGTGGGAAAAGTTTGGTGAGGAAAAGGGAAAGAAAGCTGGACCTGATATGTCCACTACAACCATTGGTGAAAACATTCCCCTTAAATTGGGCTCCAACACTGGCAAGGTAATTAACATAGCGTGTTTATAAAGAGGATGTATGGAATGATTTATTAAAAACATATATCGTTAGAACGTCGAAGCTGTCGCAGAAGAGGAAGCTAAGAGTAAGATTCAAAGCCAACTTAAGACTAAAAACATCGCATGTCGTATTTGTAAGGGAGAGCATTTCACATCAAAGTGTCCTTACAAGGACACCATGCAGCCTTTGGAAGAGATTGCTTCTACTATCGAGGCCGTAAAGCAAGACACTGGCGACGCATCTTCAGTCGATGGCTCCGGTGCAGGCTCCGGCCCCAGCAAATACACACCTCCTCATCTCCGCAATAAGGGTGGCGCCCCCGCCGCCGGTGAATCCATGCGTGACCAGAAGCGCGACGATTCTGCCACATTACGTGTCACCAACTTGTCAGAGGATGTTATTGATAGCGACATTTACGATCTTTTCAACCGTTTCGGCAGCATTGCCCGTGTATACTTGGCTCGTGATCGCGAAACAAACCTTTGCAAGGGCTTTGCCTTTGTGTCATTCCATGAGCGTGAAAATGCCGAAAGAGCTCAACAGGCTATCAATGGCTACGGTTACGATAATCTCATCCTTAGAGTTGAATTCGCCCGCAGCACATAGATCCATATTTACTAAAAGCAAAAATATTGTAATAAAAAAGCCCACTGGAAAGTATATAATCATTTAACCGCATCGACAAAAGAGTGTGTATTATCATTGTTACTACTATGCGTTTGTTTAATTACTGGTTAATTAGAGGGAGAGAGTAAATGTTGAGCATAATCTATCCATTCATCATGATATATCGAGTTGTTACTATTGGTAGATCCATCCCATTCTTTACATACATTCAGTGTTGTCTAAATTCTCGATTGGTTGAGCCTTTTAAATTTGCATGACAGTCTAAAAATGGCGTAGTTTTTTTTTTATTTTTCATTTTTTATTTTTCTTTTATCTGTAAAATATGGACAAGCTGACAAAAAAACAAATAAAACAAGGTGGCCTTCTATCCAACATGTATTTATATATCTGGTAAAGTGTACTGATTCATAGACTGTGCCTAGTTTTTGCAAAACACGATGCCGACAACATGGGACTTCTTGATGGTCCAAACTTACTCAAGGCCTTAACACAACTCGATCTAACAATGTCGCAGGATGATTTACCCGATCTATTTGCAAGTGTCGGTAGAGAAAAGGAAGGTTTAATGGCGGTTGATGACTTTGTCGATTTAGTAACGGAATTAATGGTAAAATGGGATGGAATGTGTACTTGCACAGTATTTACTGACCATATAAAAAGAATTCCGATGACTATGTACCCGAAAACCGGGAAGAAACAGAGGAAGAAGAATATGATGATGAAGAAGATGAAAATGATGAGATATTAGGTACAGACCTAGCATTCAACATGCTAATGGATCCAAATTTAAATGCAATAACGCTCGATACGCTTATCCGCGTATGTAAGGAACACAATGAAGATTGGTCAAGACAGCAGATCATAGAAATGATGAATCAAGGGGATACGGACAGAGATGGCATCATTGACCTGAACGAATTTAGAGAGTTGTGTAAAAAGGCTGGTTTATCAAAATAATGATGATAGAAATAAATGTTACATAATGAATGAGATAGAGTTTTCTTTTTATTTGTTATTATTTTAATTAATTAATTATTTAATGATGCTTTTGTTGTTTCTCTTCTAATGTTAATTTGTTTAGTGTTTGGATATCACCCTCACTTAGTAACTCTTGTTCGCGTGATGCGTGCTCGCCTTGCTTTCTTAAAGCGGGGAACTCCTTCTTTTGGGGTAAAACAAAGCCATCGTCTTCCTCCTCCTCTTCGGCATCGCCAATATAGCCGTTGGCCAAGTAGCGGATACGTGGAGAGGCAGGTGCAGAGAGTGGCTTAGGTATCTTGGTAGGTGCTGATGTGTCTTCAACAAAATCATCATCATCAACAAATGAGTCGGGGTAGACGCGGTGTAGCGCAAGCTGGCGTGCCTTGATGTATTCTAAGCCCATGCGCTTCCAGTCGAGTAGATCGGAAAGTCTCTCGGTACGGTTACGCTGGTTAATACGCTGACGTCTGGTCTTTTGACAGAAGCGGAACATTTGCTCACAGAGTTGTTGAATGGATTCTTCAACAGACTTGAGGCGGCGATCTACAATGTAAATACCATAGTCTTCACAGTTCTCAATGTTTTCATCCATGTAACAACCGAAACCTGATAGACTAAAGAATAAAGTCAGCATGTGACCTAATGCTTGTTCATATATAAAACACTTACTTGGTTGTGATGGATGGCACACCCATCACGGTGCACTCAGCTGGTGTATAGCCCCAAGGTTCATAATAAGAGGGGAAGACGCCCAAGTGACAACCTCTTACAAAATCTTCATAATCCAAGCCCAAAAGGGGATTGTTGGCGTTTAGGAACTCGGGATGGAAAATGGCCTTGACACGATCTTCGGACTTGTTGTAAAGTGTGAGACGTTTGAGTTGTGACATGACAGGATCAGTTGCTTCATCAACAAGGTTATGGGAAACAATAGTTGGCAAATTTGCATTCTTGAGTGCAAACACTCTACGTTTCAAGAGAACCTTATCTTCACTAGAAAGAAGCTCAGCAGGATCCAATTCCTCGCCACGTAAGGCACTTTCATAGATGCGCTTTCCGATGCGGTGCTGTACCTCATTCACTGTCTCCTTTAATTGTTTTGTAACAGCCTGTCCTTTGAGTGCCTCTACATTAAATGAGTGCGTGGCAGCGGGCATGATCATGAAGGCAACAACGGTTGTGTTGGACTTGGCGGCCTTTAAACGTTCATTTAAACCTATGATCAAAAAAATTTTTGTGTTATTATTTATTCCTATACGCATACAATACAACTTACGTCCAAGTGCTTCGACATACAGATCAATACCCTTGTTTCTATACTCATATCTACCAGCGGTAAAGAAATAAACGGTGTTGTCAAGATCAAAGTCATAATGTCCATAAAAGTGACCACGAACAAAGTCATTGATCTTTTCCTTTGCCAAAGCATGTTTGTTTTGAAACTCGTGTACTGCCTGAAATTTAACCACATTTAATCCATTTGGTAATACACCATCTTTGTTTGAAAAAAAAGAAAAAAAAAAGTCAGATGCGGAAAAAGATCCATCTTTTTTAGGATTCTTGTCTTACCTGGTTTACGCTTCAAAAGATGTTCACTTTCATAAGCAGTGATATGACTCACAGTAGTAAAGACATCTGCACAGTGGGCAGCGCCTCTCTCAATGCAGTAACGATGGTAAATGCCACGTTTACCTGCCTCTTGATCCACGTCAAAGGTACGCAAGTTGTTGTAGAAATCAACAGATCCGGCACAGAGATAACGTCCCAAAAGTGTGGCGTGGGTAGTAAAAATGGTGGTGAGATCCAACTGTCTTTTTTTAATGAGCGGAATAGCACAGCCTGCAAGCCATTCATGGAAATGGGCGATAATGGCCGGTGGAAGTGAATCATGACCATG